>CCAG010001071.1:0-150815 GCA_001077435.1 Glossina morsitans morsitans | reverse complement strand
CTCCGATGCACGTTTCTAAGGAGCCGAGGGCCGGAATTGTATCCAATACTAGCACACCGCCATTGCATTTTTGTCACAAGGGCCTTATAATATACCTACTCCTTCTTTGATTAAACCAAAAACTTTAAGCACAAATAAATTAAACAACTTAGTTTTTCTTCTTATTAAAGGTAAATCAATAACATAATAAGTTTTTAGCACTGATAAGCACCTCACTATGCTTTAAATTAAAGATCATATGCGAACTTAAGCTGGGAATTTTCTTTATTACTTAACGATATCATAATGTGAAGATAAATTTCGTTGCGAATGCTTTTGCTTGCAAAGCTAAACGGTAATGCAATAACGACAAAATAAAAAGCCGACAAGAAGCCAAATAAATGTGATGGAAAAAGGTAAACATTTTATAATAGGATAGATAGATTAATAAGAACGTTTCTATCTTCAACGTTTTTTTTATTTTTTTTAAATTTATAAATACATTGAAAAACTTATGACACATGTGGTCTGCGCCTTATATGATTAAGAGTGGTTGCTTGATTATAAGAAGCAACGTTTCCCTGATGAAGTATAGTTGAGAGATTAAGTAAGGCTCTTACCTTCATTTAGTTGATATTCTTAGTTGATATTCTTAAAAATAAAATTTTCACGCTGAAAACAGATTATATCTAATATTTCATATGTAACCGTATGGAAGCACAGGATTTATGGCCAACAATTACCGGGTTAATATGAAACAAGAGAACAAGGGAGAAATGTTGTCTTGGTACTAACGTAGCAGACAATAGATGATTATCATTTCATTTTAATGTTACTGTCATTTGAAATGTAAAGTCAAGTATTTTAAAGTAAGAGAAAGAGATGGAGTCTGTGAACGAGGGGGATGATGCAAAGAGGTAAGAGAAGAAAATCTCCGGAAACGGGAAAGCATTACACCGCCCCTAAATAACTCTGTATAGAGTGCAAGAAACGCGTGGAGACATCAACAAAGGAAGTTAAAACATTTTTCATATTTTTTTGTTTTATATAATAAAAGAAAAGATATGGACTTTGTAGACTTTGGGACATAATGATAATAATGACCTGCAGCCAAAACGGTTATAGTAGTAAAACAAAAAAAAAAGTAATAATTTATAATAATCACTATAAATGAAAAATGTTGTTCATAGATGTGTAAGACTTTCAAAAGCAAGCTAAACAAAAACAAGTTTTTAAGCAAACTCACTGTGAAAAAATTTTTGCTTAAAAACAAGTACTGAGCCCCCGGAAGATCATCATTTCTGTATTTATTATTTTCATGCAATTCATATTAAAGCATATCTTTGGAGGTGTCAGATGTTTTTATTTGGACTTAATAGTTTTTAGACTGTGTAAATTATGGAAATCTTAACCCCATCGTAGACAAATTTTACCTCATTATACATCAGTATTTTGCTATCAAGTCGGTACAGTCGACGTAGGGGCAAACACAAGCACTGATGATGAATTTTATGTAACATCTGTATAATGAACTCTACAGGTCACGTCATTATCATACTATAGAAATATATGTACATTTTATTTTATCTGCAGAAACTATTAATTAAATAAAGTAAATCAAAGCCAAATAAATTTTGATGTTAACGAAGTTTATCTGAACCTTCCTTTGGCTTTAGAAGGAAAAAAAAATGAACATACGTAACTCGAATTATTTGATCAATATTTCAATATAATTTTTTAAAATGGACTTTCCGAAGCACTTACAATAAAGTATAGGTCAGCACTTGTTGTCATTTATAAATCGCCGTATTTTGCGTTTTTTTTTCTTATGGCAAGATTGGTTTTGGTCAGTTCCCGCGTGTTTTTAATTAGATATCCTGAACCTGAAAAAAAACGTTGGAAGTCAATCTTTAGATTTTAATTTTTAGATAAGCTTCACACACGCACAATGCAAAACAATGATGAAAATTTGCTGGCATTTTTAAAAATTTGAGTCTGGCGTCAATTTTCAGACTTGATTTCTGAAAAGCAAAATAGAATCATACCTGATTCTAAATTATTTTTTTAAGTAAATAACAGATGTGAACGACCAGAGAGAGAGCCTTTTATGAAAGGAAGAATTTAAGTTAGAGCATTTTCTTTCTTTCATTGTGAATATAAAAAAAGGGACAAATATGTCAGTGGACCAAGACGCATCATTAAATACCTAACACAACATCGCTTAATACAGTTGTTCATATAACAACTTCTTAAAATAATGCGTGGTCCAAAAAGTGGTCCGATGCTAACCCCTTCAACAGCGACCAAAACACGTTGGTTTACCAAATTTCGTAAAAATATCTAAAAATTGCGATCTATTGGTTGAACAAAAGTATATTAACGGACGGACAAACAAACCTAAGTCGATTCAGACTCACTTTCTGAATAATTAAATATAGATAACATAGACCCATCTTAAGTACTTCCGTGGCATTTACACCACAGGTAGCGTAAGGTATAAAAATGTTTGTCTTTCAAAAAATAAGTTAGAAAAAAAAATAAAACTATCACAGTACACCTTATAACTCCTCATCACCTATTCGCTTATCCTCTTATGTCTGAATCAGAATTATTCTCAACTGGATTTATTCCAAGAAATGTCATTAACCCGTTATTCGTATTCTTCTACCTTCCCCTTCTTAACTTAACTCCTTTACTAAAATCTGTTCTTTGTGTAGGGCATTTTTCCTTTATACACTGATTTTGTGTTGTTATCGTCACTCGGCTGCTTGCTAGTTTTAATCCAATTATTCTGTATGCATGGGGTATGACAACAGCATGTATTGTTATGACACCTAGTAGTTTTTGTGTGTTTTCGTATTCTCTTTACATTTGTTACAAGTATCGTAACGCGTTTGGGCTGTTGGCCCAGAAAGTCACTGTTATAAAGAATTATGACATTGACAGTAAGTAACAATTGTAGCGTGTTCGCAGGCTTTCATACACACAGCATATATATTAAATAACCAGATGTAAAAGACTTACCCGTCTATGCTATCAAGTGACATGATATGAATAACGGTAAACGACATAACTGGAGAAGAAAGACGCTCGCTCGAATATATTTTCTTTTTCAATTTTCTTTTATCATAAACTCTGCTAAATTGAAACCTTAAAAGTTTTTTATTGCCTTTAAGTTGGTTAAGTTGGAAGGTAGAAGGGAATGAGGAAAACTTTATCCAAAGGAGATAACAAATAGTTAAATGTAGAGCTTAAGTACATGTCAAAATGAAATACAGATATTAAAATATGTTGTTATTATTTTATTTTTCTATTACAGGTACGTGGAATTTTTCAATAATACGATCAATAAGAACAAGTAAGTTTTGTATAAAATACTGAAATTGAAACAAAAAAATGTTTAATTGCTTAAAGCATACCTAAAGGAAGATTAAGACATTGAACGCACTTGTAGCATTATTGAAATTGCTGCCAAAGAAGTTTACTTCAAATAACAATTTTTATTTACAGATTTATTTTATCAAATTACTTAGCTATTTGAAAATTAATTTATTGATATATAATCTGATTACATTCAAAGCGTCTCATTGCCACATTGTTAATTTGAATTTATCCACTAATCATAAATATCCGACAAAGGCAACAGCAATAGTATTTTTCCATTGACATCTGGCTTGCGATCTCAAACCAAAGTTTCTTGCGTCCTACCATTTACTCGAGTGCCTAAAAGATATACCAAAACATCCTCGAACAGTAAATTACAGAAATCTTTACAGTAAACCAACAAAAGCACTAATAACAACAAATAACAACAATTGCTAGGCAATCATCTAGAATTTTTCGTTGCTGCTGCTGCTGCTGTTGCTGCTGAGACCGTAGACATAACAAAGTAGAGAATTTGAATTTTGGAAACCAAGCAAGGATTTGAGAATGCCTTTTAAAGCACGTAACAGCAACGAAACTATGCAAGTATTTATCGTAGACGATGTATGCTGTAAGCCTTCTTATCTTTGTGTGGATTTACCAGAACAGTATATTACTAATAATGTTTAGACAGATGCTTTGTTACTTGGGATAATTTTATTGTTATTGCCCCCATTTACAGGTAATACTTGTCGATTTGTGGTAACAAATTTTCATAAAATAAAGGCGTTGTTTTCCGGGGCGTAGCACAGAACCGAAGAAAACGTTTTATTAGCGAAAAGATTCAATTATTACACTTGAGAAAAAGTGAATTATTTATAATACACACATTCTTAGTTCTCCCCAAAAAATTTCCTTTAGCTCTATATAGGCTCTTAATAGGCAGATGTAACCTCTTTCCTATCTAATTTAGCTCGAATGTGAGGGGCCTTATAATCACTTTGAAGTGATATTCTCATGTCTGTGCCTAATTTGCATCCGCATAAGGTGTTTTCAATAAATTACATTAACTGGGCATTTAATGTTAGTCAATATATAGACTCAACCCATAAAATATTCGTTAAAAAAGTCCGTCTTTTATCGATAATGTGAGAAGTAATTACCCTTCGAACATTGCCAGTTCCAGTCTTCTGCGTAAATTAGCTCATTTTACACTTTTTGCTACGTTTCCAATGACGCTTATCGGGCATTGTCTCCAAATAAACGAACGATAAAAATGTTCAACCAAGAACATCTTCCTTTAACTTGTTACAAAGAGTTTTTTGCTCTTTTCTATAATCCGATTACTAACTATATTACTTATCGATTATAAATATTGCTGAAATCATTATTTTCAAGCATTTAACATTACATGCGTAGCTAACATAACAAACGTAATTTTACAAGTAATATAGTTTGAATATTAGGTGGAAAGCATTTGTTTACTGTTAAGAAAAAGTCTTCCGATTTCTGCTCTGAATTCGTTGAATACTTCGTTTGGGTCACGTATATCGATATCGTTCTATTAGGAGTACTCCGAATAAACAATGATGTGCCGAAATCGTCATTTAACCTTAAGCTTTAATATTACTTTTCATTCAGCAAAAACAGACGTAATTTAATTTTAATAAATTTACCATTAAAGAAGTAAAAACGTTATAGTTGAGCATGGCTGACTATTAAATACCCTGCGCCACTTCGCCTAATACAGTTAATCATTTATTTTCGTGATAGTACACCAAAAATTGCACATTATTTTGATGCAAGGCAGATAATTTTTATAAAAATTGGAACTGGAATTGGAAATCATATTGGAAGGTGCCCAGAAAGTCAGGTGATGTGAATCACATTTAGAAAACTTAATTTATCTAGGAAATGTTTTATTAAATTAGTCGCCATGTAAGCGAAGCGGAAAGTACACACAAAGCGATCTGAAAAATAAACTTATGCAATTAAAGTTTCTACCACTCCTTATATAACGCCTTGCTTTGAAAAATCCTTACACGAAAAAAGAAATTTTCTAAATTTCTCTACAAAAATGGCTCGGTAACATTCTGAATTCAGAATTCTGAATTGTTGTGAAAAAATTGCGTTGAATAGGGTTAGTTTTTCATACCCCTTCCATTTAACTGGTCCTACGAAATGTGAATCTGCATATGATAAAATGGTCTTTAGTCCACATAGGACTGAGGATCGCAGAAAGGACTCTAGCCATTTGCATAACGTTTGCTTAGTAATTACAAAATAAAAGATAATAGTCATTAATAGCACCGACTTGTGAAAAATCGATGGCCAGATAGTTATTCAATTGAATAAGCAGAAGAAGAAGAAACATATGAACTAAAGTTTTCTTTTTTCGATGAAGCTTTGATGCCGTAATTGTGACTTCGCAAGGAAGTACGCGAACCTCCATTCTGCTCATCATTCTCATCTACATTTCGTTGAGCTTGTAAAGAACAGCGTACTCAGCGTACCGTACTTTATGATAGGTATAATGAAACAGTGTATCCCATGTTAAAAACTTGTAAAGAGAAGACCGCATTGAAAATTCAGTAAAGCATCGCTTACGAGATATCGTATCATCATAGTTTATTGTAATGAATAATCGCAAGAACTCAAATTGTTTTTCTCCTTTTCATAAAAATAATATTCCGCAAAGTTTCTTTCTTTATTTAATTTCGATGGCAAAATGTTTCTTTTTTTTTATTGTTCAGCTATCTTGCAAATTTAATGACATTACACTTGATTAAACTTGACTTTTACTTGACTTTCTTTTTATTTCTTGTCATTCGCCCTCTTATTCAATGCACAACAATTCAATTTAATTTTTTACAATGTGTTATACAAAGCAAAAGCTAAACATAAAAAAAAAGTCAGAAAAGAATTGAAAAAGTCTCCCGGATGTTTTCATTATAAATTAAAAATGACCAAAAGTGAGAAAAATAAACCTATTTTTTAAAATTTACGAAATCAATTTTGAATTCATGGGTAATTTTTATCATTTAGAGAAAAAGAATTCAATTTTAGTTTTCAGTTTTCGCCAAATTACAGAGCAATTTACAAAAAGTTGTTCTGTTGCTCGTCGTTGCGAACTTTAAAGTTTCATTGAATTTGTCCGTCTCGCATAATATGCATGTTAGGTATAATTCAATGACCAATGCAACTTTAAACCAATTCGGATTTAAACTGTGTTACAGCAATCTGTTTTCGTATCCTACATTGCTTATGATACGGGATAAATTAAGCTATTGTCGATGCGTATATAAATGCCAGAAAAACATAAGACAAACAAAGCACACACAGTTTTTGTATAGATTTAAACTTTTTTTTCTGTTTTTCTGTTTGGTGTCTGCCCATCAAAATTGTGTTCAACCTGCCGGTATCAAGCTTTAAGACATTTCATGGTATTATGGCTCAACGACGAACTATATTAGATCTGACCATGTTTGCGATCACTCTCCGTGCAATAACGCCTTACGGTGTAGAAGTCATTACACAAAAACGATTTCCAACTTTCAAAATTTCGAAAATCAGTAAGTGATAGTATTTTAGACCAGGTGGACTAATCTCTCGCAAACCTCCCATGTACAGTTCGTAACAAAAGTATGCCTTTATATAGAAAAAAAAATTTAACTATTAATGTTTTATGATCAAACTTGAATCATACTATAAAAGTAGTTCGATTTAAATGTTGTCTCTAACAAAATTGGACCGCATGAGATTATTTTTTGAAAACCACCCACATAAATCTCTGCGAGGATGCGAATTTTTCCTTTTTTAGATAGCCTCAGCCTCTTTGCTTTCCTTTTCAATAAAACTCTTCGGTAATCCTATTTCCCATATACTAGAGATGGGAGCAAGTGTACAAATTCCATATTTTAGTTCCTAATTATAGCAAAGAACTCCCAGCTTAAAATGTGCTATTGTCGATGGTCGTCGGACAGTGCGGACGGTCCTCACCCTGATTACCAATTGGGCATCTATCGTCTCGGATTTTATCGGACGGGCACGGATTTTGTTTTATTTTTACGTCTTACCCTTACGGCGGTTCAGCAGGAGGAGGAAATTATCTTCTTCTTCTCTTACGGTTGGATTGGCGCTACCAATCGGTAATATAGCCACTTTGGAGTCAGGTCAGCTGACATGTGTTTCCATTTTCCTCCCTACGGCGGTGCAGTATTGCGTAGTGTAGACGAGTTTGAGTCTGCCCTCTTTACCTTACCCAACGTTAAATATCAAATAAATTCTATGCTATGATATAAAGAATGTACTGCTCTATATAGATCGGATATAAAATATACTTATAGATACAGAGAGAATATATATATATAAAGAATGTATTGATATATGTGGATAGAACGACGGTCTTAAACTGGGTGTACGAGCGGAGTGACTGGGTCCTTGCATCTCTTTATGCAAAATAAGCTTTCACGCAATTACAAACTGGTAACTTTTGATATGTCGTGCGAAAATTAGATGAAGAATAATAGGATCGTTGATAAGAAAATTAACTTTATTAAATTTGGACCAGGATAGTTTGCGATTTGATCCCCTCCCTGATTGGAGGCCTCTTTACTTGGATATAAGGTAAAACTATTAGCACTTTTATATAAAAATAAATATGGATTCGTATTACGCGAAAAGGTTTTCGTTATTTAATGTTTGGGATCACATATCTACAACGTGTTTAGTTGTTTCTTTTTTTCCCATCTAATAGGTATAGCAAGTATAAATAACAATTGCAAACTTAATTAGATACATTAGTGCACAGCTTTAAGCTGCATTTTATAATGAATTATTTTGTCTTCTTTTTTTTATTTACATTATTTTTTAGAGTGCACGTATGTTAGTTCTCTCATTCCGTTTCTAGCGCTTAGAAATTTGCTCGCCAATAAATTCTTGGTAATCATAATAGCAACAGTCGAAGGCGATTGGCCGTCGTTTGTTGCCGTGAACTCTCACGTTCGCAAACAATACGACAAAAATCTGAAACTTAGAAGAAGAAAGTCGGTCCCAAAGTGAAGGAGCTTTCATATAGGGTCATCAAATAAGTGTTTTTTTTTTTCATTTATTTTAGATATTGGGTCATGCTCAAGAGTTTTTATACCCACCACTGAAAGGTGGGGTATATTCATTATATCGTAATGTTTGCAACGAACAAGAGTAAGCTTTAAAGGCTTTATAAAGTACAGAAATTCTTGATCAACATCAAATTCTGAATTGATTAAACAATGCCTGTCCGCCTATGTGTCTGTGAGGAGTGCATTGTTGACACTCTTCTGGTCCCAAATGTAAAGATATCGTCTTCAAATTTGGTCGAAAGATTGGAAGTTTATCTGCTTAAAAATCCGTCCATCTTTAAATAAGTATGGTGTACACCACGACCTGATGGATTCATTTTTTCTTAACAATATCAATGGTATGAGTAACAAATAAAACTGTGTGAAAAGTAGAATACGATGAGCTAAGTGTGTTAATTGTAAATTAACTGGGTTGGAAGTCACGACATGGTGTATTGATTTTCTTAAAAATACCTTTTAGTGAAGTAAAATGTGAATTTTTTATAACAATAAATAAAAGCCTAGAGTGCCAAAAATTTTAATGGTGGCTGATATGCGATACTCTCAGGTAAGGCCAAATATAACTTTCTTACTTGTTTTATTTTATTTAAAAATGATTCGTGTAAATGCCGGTCTTTTGACTTCTGTGAAAATTCGATCAATTTTTGCCACTTTTTTCTCATAAGTCTGTTCTCATTTCACCAATAACACGAGGAGTCTTGGTAAGGTCATTGACTGTCAGTGGCTAATTAGGGTAAGCCGATGATTGAACGTAACGCCAAAGTAAAAAGTCCTATGAAGTCATACTGCATAATTGTTGTGGCAAGCTCGTACAGATATGTTTGGAGACTACGCGATCGTTGAACTTTTCTTCCAATAAATTGGTTTTGTCACGAAATGTATTGCAACATGCCGTCCAAGCACAAATCATTCGTGCCACAAAAAATCAATAATCATGTTTCTTTAGAGTTTCCATTGGCTGTAACTGTAATGCTATTTTCATGCCCAAAAATGATATTATCAGCCCCTAAGTGTATGCGACAAAATCCTTTAAATGTGTTGTGCTTAGAGCAAAGGGCAATAAGCTTTATTCACAAAGTCCCTTAACCAAATATTAACTTCACTCCACATAAACGAAACGTAGTCATGAAGTTCTGTAATAATTTGAACAATTTCTGTAGGCCGTACACATTGTTTCCACAAATAATGGAAAAGTCCGGACAATACATTGATCCAAATCTCAGTCAACAGTTCTTTTTATTTACACTTACTTTTGGTCCGACAAAATGAATGCATATTAATATTATTTTCAAATTTCATAATAATGAAAACTCTTTCTTTTCATGTGCTATGTCGAAGGAAATTTATTTCGGGGAGTTAGACTCCAATTATATCCCACATTACTTGTGGTAAAAGAATAATAAAATGCGACGATGTATTGTGACATCGAGAACAATTTGAGATAGAGGCGCCTTTTGATATAACAATCGGTTAAGAATCGTTTCTAAAATCGATCGAAGCCTGTCTGTCTGTAGCTTCTGTTCATTCGACAGGAAACATTTTTGAGATACTTTGATGAAAAAGCTTTACCGACATATGCTCACCCAAGAACGAATATTATAGAAAACCACATTTACAATCACTGCCCAAGTCCTGTACTGAAGAGGTCGTTCTCTGAAAAAAGTTTCCCGTTTTCAATATTTCAGGGTTTATGGTGAATAAGTCTCCATGCGACAACGAGTTTTAAAATCCAATCTCTTATAATGAAAAGCGGAATAAAATAAAATTTTGATTTGTAAGCTTACTATCGTAGATTTAAGCTACGTAAGTTCACTTGTCGCGTTCCTCTCCGTGTGTGGACCATATGGGTAGACGAAGGTTTGCATAAAACAAAGCAGTGTAGGATATTTAATAGCCGGCCTTGCCCGAATATAACGTTTCGACTTTTTCGTATACGATTGGCTGGTATTAGCGTGTAAACCGTCGATTCGATTTAATCAAACTTTCAAAGTTTATGTAAGACAGCTAAAGAAAGATTCTAGACTTGCTTTCCAAAACAAATGATTTAAATAGAAGGTGGGCAGTCAGCCATGTTTAAGCCAACTCGTATTAGTCCATAACGTACACGTTCCAGGCGACGGATAACGCGTATCTCACGTATTATGTGCGTGGACGTAAAAATGACACCTTCGCCAGGTTTCTTTCCTTGAAGTAAGTCGCCAAATTCCTCCTTACTTGCTTCCGGCAAATGTCCTCTTGCACTGCTTGTTTACACCAATCAAAATTATAACTACCTTGTCTAATGAGCCGGTAAATTTTTAGGAAGTTGTAAAGACAAAAGAAGGTCTTCTTTTTTAATAAAAGAAAGCTTTGAAGAAATAATTTACTTCGCTAGAAATAAGTAGTTTCTCTAACTCTTCTTCGGTGTGATTACAAAAGTAATCATGTCCTCCTTTCAATTACCTTGAATGGCCACTCAATTTAGAGAGAATGCAAATCTATTCATGAGGTAGTCAGAGTAAAGCAACGGACAAAAAATAGAAGCCAGCCACCGAAGGTATTTTCAATACATATATATATAAATTTAACAATAACGATAATGTAAAAGAAAACGTGTTAAATTGGCTTTAAATTGTATAGGGAAATGTCTAAGGACGTAGAACCAAGTTAGGGAGAGGGAAACTCTTTTAAGGAAATGTTCTGCAATTTCCAACAACTGTTCAAAAATTTTTGGAGTTTTTTCTTCAACATGAACATTTTTTACATCTTATCAGTTTGTCAAGTGTTATAAAGAGGAAGAAAGAAAGGGAGAGAAAGAGAGAGAAAGAAAGAGAGAATAAAAAGAATTTCTCTAATTTGTCTCGTACAATACGCGCTGTGCAAAGGCGGTTAGAGCTCCAACGAGCATATCTTAAAGTTTCCAATTGTACACCTCAAGTATTTTAATTTAACACAAAGTGTACGTTGTTCATGCAACCACTAATACTATTTTAAACATTTCCAACCTTCATGTATTTGTATACCTATATATTTGTGTGTGTGTGCTCTTGCGGTAATATTCTTGTAATAACGTAATGTACACCTTGAATGGTTAGTCAGTTGCTGGTGCCGTTGTTGGTTCTTCCTTGCATTTATTCATGAATAGTTAATAAAGCATTAAAATGAACATACAACCGAGTAAAAAAAGTCTTGTAAATATTTTGTGTTGATAGTAGTAGTGAATGCCAATTCACTTATAAAAGCATACACCTTTGCGAACACATTTTATTTTGTTGAAATGACGGAGGGTAAATATTGTGTTTGGCTGTTTTCCCAAAAATAATCAGCAAAATAAAAAAAAAAAAGAAAAGTATTTTATTATATAAAAACTTTTTTTATTTTTAATGTTTTGTTTTTGTGTATGGCTTGTAATTGGTTTAATGTAATATGACGAGAGAAAGATGAAAATGTCCAAAGTTAAAGATATTTCAGAAACTCCCCACCACTAAATTAAGACCGCCGCCAAAGACTCTAGGAATATGGGCGACTTAAAGTTTACGGGATTAGCTTATCGTTCTGTTGGTCATTCGATAGCCGATAGCCGGCATACTGCCCACAGCAGTATTAACTTAATGACGATATATATAATGCCCAGGAGGGCATAGGGTAAACCCGATTTTTGTTATATCAATGAGTTCAGATTTGAGATTTTTATGCTTAACGAAATTTGATAAACTGGAACTCCACTGCGAAAGGATAGGATTGGACAAATTCTACGACGACTAACCCATTGTTTCGGAAAAGCTGTTATATCAAAACAACAGAAGGAAATTTCGATTTTTATAATTTCTCGTCGAAAAGCTTGAAGCAACTTTCTTTCTTTTTTAACCCATTCTCTGGTACTAAAAGAAAACCTTCATATGAAAAAAATGTTTAATTTTTAGTACGGGATGATGACAATTGGTCCATAGCAGTTATTTGATACAAAATTAATTGCATGCTGCTCGGAACATGTTTGTCCATTTTCCTTATCCCATTCTACACGAAGATTCCTATGAAAAAGTAGGCTTTATATGGCAAGAAAGTTTAGTTTTAGCAGTTTGTGACGCAAATGGAATATCAAGGGTAATAAGATCTCTGGCAAAAAAATTTATTTTGCTGACTGCGTCTCTATGGCAAACAGAGTCACAGACGTTTCGAACAAGAATAGACTTACGTTTCAAGCTACTGCTGAAATCCGTTCAATTATGTTCGCTCATCAAACAGACATCACAAGAGAAAAGTTAATTATTGCATTGTTTCTCGGCCCTCGCGGAAGCAATTTATAATGCCCTCGAACATTTCTATACACAACAATAATTTGTGTTATATCAAAATTATTTAATTTGTCATTGAATATTCCTGTCTCTATGAGTTAAAAGCTCTTAACAATTTGTGGGGAGTGAACACATGTAACACAATATACATACAATTTTTAGTAGAATATTTTTAAGTTTAATTCACAAATTTCTTAACTGCTACGGACCGTAAATTATTAGAAACATTTTTACGCACTTCAAGATTAGCTAAGTTCTTTTATTCCATGTAGTTTTGTTTAACATATATATAAATATACGTATATGTGTATAGTGAATTTAGTACGACTTGCTTTTGCAATTCCGTACTTCTCCAGTACTTTTGTCCAGTTTTATGTTTCAGGGCAAATCATTTTTAAATATAGATCTGAAAACCATTTGCTAGGCTATAGACTGCGAGCAGAGCTTTCCACTTGTGCCGTAAGAATTTGAATCTTAGATTCGCTTTGACTTTGAAAACGGTTCCGCAAGAGCTTCATTGACTTATAAAAAACTAAGGGGCTGCACTTTGGTGCCCGGTAGACATTTAGTACAGAATGTTTTCCTTTGAAATATGGAATTATTTGCTCTATGTGAAACCACTCCTTTTTTATTTAGTTAAACTGCATATTTTTGATGGTCATATTTGTTTAGTCTTTTCTATGCTGCTACGTACTATTGTCTTCTTTCATTTTATTGCGTATGTGTTCGTAACTTGTAAAATGTTAGTTTTATGTACGTTCAGTTCAAAAGTGAATTTCTTGCATTTTGTCTATTTTTCGAAAGGAAAAAACATTCCATTTAATATCATAAATTTCAATTTAAACTTGGGCGCCTTTTGAACTGTGATGAATTGCATCATAAAAAGAAGTTTATATGTATGTAGCATTATTATAATTCTTTTTTTTCGCAGTTTTCCTCCATTTTCTTACAATTTGGTGGGTTATAAATATTCATTTCCTTTCTTCAACTACTCTTCAAGTTCTCCACAGCACAACACTAAACAAATTCTTACCTTTCGCTCACTCACACATGCACATGCACACACAGCGATGTAATAAGCGACTTTCGCTTTAAGCGCCGGAAATCTGTCTGACTCTTACTTGCTTATTCGTTGTGCAGCTTCAGTAGCTATTGATATATATACAGGATACATATCTATATATAAGTCGCTACTTATTTTTTCAATGTTAACCATAGAAATTCCGAGCTAAGAATGCTTCTTTTTTTTCACTGTGCATTAAATCCAACATTTGTATATTTTGTATATACTTAAAAGATTATTTACGTCAAAAAAAAAGAAGTAACCATAGAGAAGATGAAAAGAACGGAAAACGGAAAGAGTGCAAAATCACGATATACCCCATTTAATATTTATATCCGAGTTAAAGCGAGGAAAGCAACTGAAACGAATTTATATACTTAGATTTCTTATTACTATTTACCTGAGCAATGTATAAGGACATCGCAAAAGCAGAAATATCCACCAAAATTTGGCAAATAAATGTTGCTGGAATTTTATTTCAGATTTCTTTGATTTTTTCGACTACAGACTTCGAAGCACGAACAGTGCTCAGTTTGTCATTCCTTTGACAACAAGCAAAGGTACGCAATATACGAAATGGATAACAAATTGTGTATCTGTTGGTTCCTCGTTGTTTCTCTCTCTTTTCCACAAAACTATGAACTAAATGAATTTTTTTGCAAAAACCTTTTAGAGTAAAAGGAATTACCGACGTGGCAGAGTCTAGTTGCGCTCAATAAAGATGCATAAAGCTAGGAATTTGAAGTTTGAAAAGTTTTAGTAATCCGAACCAGAAAATAGTTCTACAAAGTCCGCAATATATTCTTGAGAATAAGTTTCGTACCCTACGCCATTATACGAACAACGTAAGGGTGTATGCAAAGTGGAGAATGAGTTGTGACAGACCAACCAGTTGATTAGAGCTTATTTTCTGGATGCATCTAAGCCTGTCCGTCCGTCTGCTGTCTGTGCACGTTTTCTTTGGTGTTCAATTTGTAGATTAGCATTGTCGATATGTATTTGTGAAATTCGGTACATTGAAATGTTTTGGCTAAATGACGAATCTTGTTAAAAATTAAATGCATCAACCGTTTCTCCGGTAGGGAGCTTCAGATATCCCACAACGTATGTACATTCTTGAGCAGCGGCGACCGAACAGGGATCGATTTAAGCATGTCGTGTGTAGTGTCTGTTGTAAACATTCTCCTGGCCGCAGAAATGCAGCCGTCGACTTCAAATTTGACAGAAACATTGAAAGTTCTTGCACGCATGTTGATATTGAAAATGTGCCAAATCATTCGAAGGATATGCGTACAGCAGATAAATCTATAAAAATGTATCCTTATATTCTTTGGGCAATGCTTTGATACCTTTACAAAAATGAAAAAAACAGCCAAGCCTATCTAATTTGTGGCCTAAATTCGAAGGTTTTTCAAAATTTTTGTATAACGCCCAGAAGCAAAGGTTACAACCCACGTAAAGTATATAAATTTAGTCCAATATCTGCGGTAAATGTTCTTCTGTTCGTAAAAATGAAAATAAAACGTACGAACTATGAGCTAATAGAGCAAGTCCATAAGTCCATTGGCGACATAAAACCTAACACGAAATATACATCGGGCGATTTAATATGCATCATTAATTCGAATGTTTCCCGCGATTTCCGCCACTGAATTTCTTTGTTAAGAGCATTGAGAACTTAACGAATTACTATAACGATCAGCACTAGATTCGTTATTCCGTACCTTTTGTGAGGAATTTTCGGGATATTATTACGCTTGCTGCTGACGTTGTTGCAATTATTGTAGTAAACGCAAGGGAAGCGTTATAACTATAAAGCGTTCTTGTTATACGATAATTATGCTCGTTTTTGTTCTTGCCTCGGTAATAGTATATATATATAACTAACTACATAAAAATCGACCATTGCGTGGAGAGCAGAAATGATTTGAATAAAGAAAAATCCAAATGCAACAATTGATAATTTCGGTGGACGGTTTATCTACTTTAAATAGAATTCAGTTAATAATTAAAATAAAAGAACGTAAAAGTAATTTTAGCTGATTATTATTGAACGAAAGTAGGATAGTTAGTCAGGGAAGAATTCGAATTTCCATTTCCATGCATCTAAAGCATTCAAGCAATATTCTGTGGTAAATAAAAGCTCATAACCTACCAACTTTTTCACTTTTGTTTAATAACAAGGAAACTCGCATTGATTTAAACCCTTCAGATGTTGTGAAGAAAACTCATTGTAAAAAGTAATAATTTCGACAATAGTTAAGTAACGGGCATTTACATATGTTGCTTTTTAAAGCCTTTTAGACCTCACCCTTTGATAAGGTGTGACTTCATTGTAATGCCCACGATCAAAGAATGAAGTGTTCTAAATTGGTCTGTGAGTTTGCAAAAGCATAGAGTATGCATCAGAGCCTTTATAAGGCGAAGTGTACATATATTCGACATTCCAAGTACTGCTGCCAATAAATTGCATATTCCCCCAACTCCCCAAGTAACAATAACCATTAGCCAAGAACTTTTTCTTTGTCTGCAGAGATACTTTACCTTAAAGTGAAGAGTTAATTAATGTTCAGTTGTTCTCAACAGTTGTTCTCAGTTGTTGTTTTTCTTGAAAATTATAAAGTCTTTTCAAAACTACTGCAGCACGGGGATACATCTTCGTTGACTGACATCTACATTGAGAACCACAATAGATATTGTATCGAGACTGAAACACATAATGTTATCATCAGACAAAAAACTGTATTATTTTTAGAAAGTGCTAGTACTCATACGAAGGTTGTTAAAATTTTATTCCGTTTCGATTATTTCCGAAAAAGCTACGTCTTTTTAAGTATTTCTTCTATTAATGCAAAAATCCAAACGTTTCTTTTTCGTTTTAAACAAAAATTGTTTTTTAATGGGGAAAAGTAAAATTGAAACCCAGCATTTGCTCAAGAAGTGTTAACGCATTTCTTCTCCATCGAGAGGGACAATTTACCCGTAGCTTGCTTATTTTAAGCATCATGGCAAGCGGAGAAAAAAGTCTTGAAAGTTACTCTCGATAACCTAAATATGAAATTGCAAGAGATCATTGACGTGCCAAAACTATGAAATTTGGATATAAGAGGATTGCATTCCAAATGTGTGTCCCGATTACGTATAGTAAAACAAAACCATCAACATGTTATTAATTCGCAGCACACTTTGAATCTGTGACACAAACATAAGATTTTCGTATGGTACGTGGCGACCAGCAGCCGACCGTGAAGGGTGTGAGTTGATTTTAGTAGCGCATGTCATATTATTATTCATCGTATCTTAGAAAAGAAGAAGAAGAAGAGGGGATACATTACCTTTGGCTTGAGGAGCGGGGGAAGTAACATAAAATTGACGCCTCCAAGTATCGAAGAAACAGTGATTAAGCAATGCAATTAAACAAGTCATGACTGGATGGCCCTAACGGTAAAATTGCATGACTTAAATATCGAATTGCTGCCACACTCGTTATATTCTTCAGATCTCACCTGTAATGCGCATTATCCCTTTGCAAAGGTTTAGATCAAATGTGGAGGTCATTGCGAAAAATGAAACGTATTTTGAGTGTCTCGACAAATAGCTCCAGAAAAGAGGCATCTTTTTATTTGCATAAACAAAGTCGAATCCCGTCTCGGGTCTTGCGGATATTGCACTCATGACCATCATCAAGAAAAGCCACGTAGAGATTTGAAACTTACCACGGTTTCTCCTACGTATGCACATAGATTAACTTTCAAGGCCATTTGATGAATCTCAGTAGGTAAAAAACGTTGTAAACTATTTTAATAAATAATCTGTTAATTAACATTGGGTTTTTTAGTCGTTACTCATAAACTGCCATAGATAAGACGATAAGAGTTTTCATTTATATTCTGTAGACGTTTTTAAAATACCAATAAAAAAAAAAAATTTGTAAATATTATAAAATATCGAAACCCCACGCTTTTTTAATTGCCTTCAAGATAAAAGTGGTGGACGTAAAACATTCAGCTTCAGTTGAATACAATCATATACTACTAGTTGATCGTAAAATAAGGACATGCGTTACTTCTTTAAATCATTCCACTCGTTAGTTTCCAATAAAAGCCAAGACTGTATATACTTTGGGCATAACACATGCAAGGCAAAATCTAGGACAACAAAAGAAAAAAAGTTTCTTCGTCTTCGCCCATCTCCCATTTATGTGTTAGATTAAATTAGTAAGAATCTGGGTCGAATTAATAATGTCCATTTGCCTGTCCTTTCATGTATGTGGATTCTTTTCATTTGATTTTAAGCTGCGGACCTGCAAAGTAGGGCCTAAGGGGTAAAAGTCTGTGTATAATAAGCGCACAATAAGTGCTGGTAAGTAATAAGTGTTGAAAGTGGTAGCTTTATAAAGCGCGTCGAGTGCATTTTGGATACGTAAAACTTCAACATTGTTGTTTGTGCGATATATAATCACTTTTGGTTCCTTTCAAACTATCATCCAGTGTGCATCAAGGTATAAAGAACTATAACTTACAATCTGCATCGGATAATTCACTTGAAATAATATATACACAGTATGTGCACAAGCAAAGAACTTTGTTTAAATACTTTCCAGGGCCAGAGGCACGCTCTTAATTCAGTAGTGGCGTGCTAAGAAGACAATGGACTCGCATCGCAATGGGCACAGAATAAAGTGGATTGCCGTTGGAAGGAATGTGCAGGACAATGGCAGGCAAAAAGATTCAAAAACTCTTCCGATGGGGGCACATAAACTGCTGGAAATAAGAATAATCAGCCCATGGCCGGCTTCTGCACGGGTCATAATTCCCTCAGGCACCATCTGAAAAACATTCTATACCAATTCATGCAGATTCTGTCAAGGGACGAGGGAAACATCCCATCATATTCGATGTGTATGTGAGGTCATCTGCAGAATCAGACACCATGTGTTTGGCGAGCATTCTACAAAGCCGGACACGTTATATTACTCTGATCCAAAGGAGGTGGCGGGATTCATAAAAATCCTAAAACTAGAGGGCTAGGGGCATGCGCGCCTTAAATAGATCTTCTAGGAAGCGGTGCGTTCTTTCCCGTTATTAATAATAGTAGTTGTGATAGGTGGATACCAAGTTTTCTTTTTTTCTGCATTTCTTATTTGCTTTTACTTTTGTTTTCTTTTTATTTACTTCTTATCTGTCTTATATTTATTTTCTTTTGTCTTGTTTTTGTTCCCTTTTTCTTTGTCATCTATGGGCATTCTTTTTATTCCTTGTGTGATATTACTCTAAACATCATTAAAATTTTATGCTTCCTTGATTTTGTTTTATTATAAATATAAGAGCTAGTCTTACATAGGAAAAGTTTGTCAGGATCATTATTCATTCCTAGTAGAGATGAGCGATTCATGCACGCCTAACCAATTAGCAAACCGTAAAAAAATGTCAAATGAAACTGACCATAAATATTGCGTAGCAAATAGTAAAAAATGAATTTTGTAAGCGATTTCTTTAAAATAATTATATTATATAAGTATATTATATAAGTATATTATATAAGTATATTATATGTGCATAATGTCTTTCGAAATCATACTTATACTACTTTCTTATTTCTTGCTTGCCAAGAGCATTTGAAAGCCAACCGAAACTTATTTTTACTTTCAAGGTCTCTAGATTAGATTCAAAACTACTTCCAATCGATCCTGTTCCGAAGAAAATGATAAAATCATGACTACTAATTAGATAACGTGTATTATATTTTAGCAGTTCCTGATACCTTTTACCGACTCGGAGCTACAGCTCCCTCTTTATTTGACATTTCATAGGAAAATCTAATCATGAGAATGTATATGTATTGAGAGCAACTAATAATATATAGAAATTGGAAAAATGAGAAAATTTAGAAAATTAGGAAAAACATAGAACGACGGACAAATCTGGAAAACATTATACAATATAAAAGTGTTTTGTACTAACACATATGTTGGAAATATGTAATATTTCGAATATCAAAAACCAGGGAAAGCCCTCAGCTTACTTTGAAAAGGAAGGAGCTGACACGCCGCGCAACCGAGGGAATGTTAAAAGTAGAACATCTGGAGCAATGCCTAAATTTTCCAAGAACCGAGTCTTTAAAATGTTGCCTTTCGAAACGTAGACAGTTGTAGCAAATACCGTTTGAAAGTTTCTTCATGTAAGTGCAAAGGCGGATTGAATTGACGCGATCTTCGTGTTATCAGATAGATCAGCATATATCCTGGCTGGGATTTTGATTTGTTGGCTAGACACAGCCAACCCTCCTATAACGCTCAAAAACAATCCATCAACTTTGTTGGTTTGTGAAGATGATAAAACTAATGATAAAAAACTCATTGTTCAATTCCTCACGTAATGAAAAACCCAAGAAAAACCAAGTAATAAGACCCAATGGGCTTTATTCTGGCGATCTAATAAAACAGTTTCGATGATTGAAGACAAAAAAAATTTTTAAATTTAATTCTAACTGTAACCTTATGCAACCTTATGACCCAGACAGCCGTTCAAACTTTCAAAATGCACTACACCCGCCGAGTTTTCAAACCATTAGAAAAGGACGAAATTGGGATTCTTATTTAACCATGGAAGGAAGGTATTCTTTCTTTTAGATTGTATTAGAACCGTGTCATCAGTTTGCGTGGAAATTAAGCCACCAACACTTAATACATGTTGGAAATAGTAAACATTGCTTTTCGTTTAAGTAGCGAAGGAGTTGCCATAAACCGTCAAAATGTAGAAGAGGTACTTCGGGAGGAAACGTTAGTTGAGGAAGAATTGATGGAATTAGTTTAGTTGTGGTTTGATTTTTCTTGCCATATCCTTGTATGAACTCTTCGGCTCAATAAAGACAATTTTATTGTACTTAAAATATTATCTTGACTTTTGTGCTCGTGAATTTGTTTCACAACCGTAAGTTGACGCTCTGAGAATGCAATCCTCACACAAGGCGGAACAAACCCAACTGATTAACAGTTGATTTTGCTTATTTCCCAGTCGCACTCCACGGTTCCTATATAACGCGGAGCGAATAAATTTGATTCGTATTAATTTTGAGCTTTTTATAGCCCGGTTTTCAAAAATTGAAGCACAAATCGTCTGGACATATATATATATTTCAATTAAATTGTACAGAACAATCAATTACGCCTATCGTTTTAAGGTACAGCTAAGTCCTCATAGGATTATTTAAAGAAACGAATCTAAACGTTTTCTTCCTGTCGGTGCTGAGTAAAACTGATCAAGCAAGCAAACCACAACAAACTCACGTCCACGATCGAGAAAGTTTATAAATAGTTTCTAATTGCCGCAGTTACGTACAACGGCCCATTCATGCCTGAAAGATAATGTTTCAAACATATATTGTTAAGGAAACGCCAAATCCAGTTTCATCCCAGCTAATCGATTTTTCCAGAGAGGGAATAACCAAGTGCAAATTCGCGGCGGGTCATGCAGCTGTCGGCCGACGAAAAAGATTAGCGGAAAAGCGGACTAACGAATTAAAAATGGCGCCATGAACTTTAGCAATAGCAATATGTTTGTAAAATTGTGTATTAATAGAATATTTGAGTCGAAGAGAAAGTCTAAGTTAAGAATGCTGTGAAACTAAGTAAACTTTAAATAATCCTACCCTTAAAGAAATTGATTGTACATAAAACCACGATCTAATGGTACGAACCGTATCAAGAGAAGAAAATTTCGTAACATTATATCCTTCTTTTTTACCTATGTCCATGAAAGATGTAATACTATTCACATATCAGTATGAGCGGAGGGGGGGCATGCAGAAATTAACATCAGGAGAAAATGGCTCAAACGAAGACGAAATAGTTGAGCGGAAGCATTCCATATAAACTAATGAAACTTTCTCGCATGTTTTCACTTACTAATGCTTGTAGCAATTGTCTGCGAAAGTACGCAGTTCCCTACTCCCTCACGTTTTTCACTTTCACTATTGCTTTTCGACTTATTAGAGTTCATAATTTATTGCTTTAAAAAGTTGTACGTTATATAGAAACAAACTTTTTCCTTTTCTGTTTAGTTAAATAATTTGCATCTTCTTTAAATGCACTTAACAGTCGTATGAATTGCGATAGTCTGTACGTAGCACGCAAAACACGCTCTTTAAATTCCGCCCAGCTGTCCACAGTTTTCATGCGAAAGACAATTTTAAATCATTGATATCCTTTTCAAAAGACAGTTACGTAACTACTGAGACAAATGAAAAAAGAAATTTTTTTTTTTAAATTCTTGCATTGATCCTAAACTTTAAAGGAAAGAAAAAACCGGAATTTCGCCGTTATGTTTATTCGAATTTTGTTGAACGTGCAGTGAATATATGCTTAAGGTCATGCTTATTGAATCAGATCACGCATAGCCTCTTCACCTTGGTTACTCCATACAAATAGAAGTTAGTGTTAAGAACCATGATCACGTGGATCAGCAGTCACGTATATCTTCACAGAAAAGTGAGCTCTTCAAGAAGGAAAAGGGCTTCCTTTGCAGAAGGAAAAGGGCGAGAAGCGAATGCTCGCTAAATGCTAGGGCTGAAGAAGGATTTGCTTGTTGAGGCAATTTTGAATCCAGCCATGTTCTCCTAATTTTCATATAAATTTCACGGCGATTTTCAGACACTGCGCCAAGTAGTCTTTCCTCCCATAAAACGTTTATGCTTCTGATAAATACATGTTTTCAAAATATTTCTATTTCCTAGCAGGGCGCAAGAAACACACATTTTTCGATGTTAACGTAAATGAAATTGATGACAGACTTTATATTATATTGTGACAGAATTATGTACATTAATATATCGTTACAGTTTCAGTTACAGTGCATTCAGTAGTATGCGGCACTATAAGTTAGATTGAATTTCAGCGAAAAATATTAACTGCTGAGTGTTCACAATTCGCCATAAAGTAAGAATAGCTTTTGCATTTATTTTCTCTCACATTACATGCTTCATGAGTTGTTAGCCTGAAACGTGCTGTCCTTATCCAAAAGGAAGAATTCAAACAAAGCATTTGCCAAGTAAGGCAAATATGACTTTTTAAAACGAAATGCAAGGTTGCTCACTTACTAATGATTATAAATTGCTACCGTTTTGCAAGATCAGATATGAGGCACGCTAACATGAAATATGTTAATATTAGTTTAGAACGAAACGGCTTAAATGTGTAATAAACAAAAGTATAATTGAATAATCCTGTTATGTGCACCAAAATTAAAAAAGTATTAGATATTTATAGCAGGTGAAAAGTGTGCATACCATTTCTAACAATTTTCGAATACTCGCCCCACCTTTAGCTCGGTATGCTCGTGTCGGTAAATCCATTTTTTATACATTTTCGGTAAAGTTGTGTTAAACTTGAAACTATTTATCGGCTACGAACTACGGGCAAAGACATTTAGAATTTTTATGTGTATTTTATTACCACGTAAGTTACTTGTGTTCGCATAACAAGTGGAGGAAAAAGTTCGTGGCGTTTCTTCTCAACCGCATAAATTTGACGTCGCGTTGCATTTTTTTAGCCAGAAAACATTTTTGAAAATTTCGCTATATCTTGCTTCGACCGAGGACATAATGCTTTGCAGATATGTGAACAGATGTATAGTGTTTATAGCGAAGATTTTCTATCAAAATCAATAGCACGTAAGCGATTTGGTTTTGCTTACCCCCTACAAATTTCGATGTAAAATACCAGCCGCCTTCTGGTTGACCAATTGTCGATAAAGTCGATAGATTTCATCACAAAATTGAATAATGCCGACACATTTCATCCTGTAAATCTGCTTCGGAATTAGACGTAGCTTTGAACATTTGCGAAAAGGTGGGTAGGCATTGCACGAGTGAACAACGAAAAATTTAATGGATCTCGATTTTGAAATTCTTGCCGATACGATATGGAATCGAACCACGATAATGTGAGAAATATGTCAGGATAAAAGGCAGGAGCTGCTGCAACTTAGTCAGGCAATTTACTTCACTCGCAGAAGTTATCAGTGGGAAAGGAAGCGTCTTCTATTGCCACTATTGCAATTGACAAAATTGGGAAAACTTGAGTGGGAGTTTGTGGTGCATCCGCTTTCTTGATTTTCTCTCTGCAAGTTTTGGTGTAAAGCTGTCTTCAGAACACGCCTTCGTGGATTTGAATTTTTCGCCCAGAATTTCTATCTACTGACCGCGTATCTCATAACCACAATATATTTGCATGTTTTTTTACGCAACCCTGTAAATAAAACCTTCGCAGTGTTTTTTTTCGCATATAAGAAAACAATCTTTGATTCGCAGTAAAGTCATCAAAGTACGACAAAGATACAACAAAGACTTCTGTTTCTCCCGTCGAAGGAATAATCATTTAAAATGTGCAAGATTTTGCCATAAAACTTTCAAACGGTTATCAACGGAAATGGGGCATATTTGATTTAGCAAAGTTCATGGAAGGTATGAGGAATATATGTTTGAATTTTGGTGAAGATACGCCATGAACGTTTTCCTTGATGCTATGTGTATGTGTATATAAATTATATTGTGAAAGCATTTTTCAATGAAACGCGTCAATTTTTGAATTTGAATTGCACGAAAAAATAGATGCTCCGCGGGTGTGAAATCATTAGAATAGCACAAATAAAAAATACAGACTTTAATCTATTAAAGAAATCGTCGGTTCTCTTAAATACTCTTTTCACAAAATGCTAAAAAATTATATTAAAGCACATCAAAATTCGTTTGCAGAAACTGACTATAAATCCTTCATTTTATCCGCGCTCTACTTATTTAATATACTTCTCCTAACTTTGAACCTCGCGCACATAGTACTCCAAACAGTATTTTGAAAGTTTAACTTCTGCGCACTGCCTATATAGGCTTAATCAAGCGAAACCCCATCGGTTTAAGCTAAATGCAAGCTATAAGTTACGTTTCCTAAGACAAAATAACCTTGCAACTTAGAGGGCCTGCTATACCATCTATGAAAGCTTGGGTACTATTCAAACTTTCCCCTCTGGACTTATCCTAATTGCACCTCTAATTATTTAATGACACTGTGTTTACGGTAACTATAGTCACAACGGTATTCCTTCAAGGACCATACCCAGCGAAGACAGACTGTGGGGTCCTGACCACACATACTTGTAAGTTATCGGCAGTACACGATGTGTATTTCGCGGCAAAGATCCTTCCAAAAAAATATTTTAGCATGTTAAATGAAGACTACAAATGAGATGGTGCTTCCCGTAGAGACATTCTCCAAAAAAGTAAGACATTGTACGGCAAGAACTTCTAATTTTAAGAGTTTACGAGGAAAATTCCTATAAAACTAGATGGGCAAAATTTGAAGCACGTTTTCCTATTTTTTGGAACCATGAAGCCATATAAGGACAAGGTATATATAGGTTTTTCATATTTTAAGAAACGGTAAGTAAGGAGTTGTTAGTTAGTCGAAATGATGCCGAATATACAATCACCGTCTTTGCCTCATCATAACGTCTTACTTTGTTTCATAAAATTTTTATTACTTTTGTAAACTCCATGAAGCTCTTTAACTTTTTTATTGTATAAATGGCTTGCATTATATAACTGAAACCATTTTCAAGTCAGTTTCCGAAGGCAAAATTGAGATAGACCCACCTTTTATTATATCGACTTAAGCGTATTTGTCCGTCTGAACGGCATGTTTTCTTCTTCTACTTCAATGAGTATCTAACTATGACATGTAACTAATTTAAAAGTTATTAAAAGTATTTGTTTGCGTAGAAAAATGAAAATAAAATCTGATTTGCTTGAAAATGAATGACTTACATTGTGATTAATCGCATTATCATCGCTTAAAACATCTGTTCACAATCGACATTATTTTATAATTCTCGTTTAGTTTATTTTAAGACTAAAAGTAAATCGAACGAAAAATCTTATATAATTAAAGCAGTATAGTGGCTTAGAAGTCCTTAACCAAAAATACTTTGGTATCCTACCTGCAGTAGGATGAAATCAACATTAAATAAGCTAACGTAAATTGATATCAACTTACCTCGTTAACTTGGGCTTGCATTTGTTTCTGGCTAGGATAATATCGTAGAAGATGTGCTATAGTTCTATGGAAATTTTCAACTTCTTCTTCTTAATGCTTGACCATAATCATCATCCTCTTCCAATTGTTGTTGTTGTGGTTCATCGTCCTCGTCTAAAATGTGGGCCTGCATATCGTTATAGTTCGAATTGTGAGGGTTGTGAAGATTCTGGTGAAGGTAACTGCGACCTCCACCATCACCGCCGAATCTAAAATAGCAATAAGCAATAAGGCAAGGTAGATATTAGTGCCGCAAATCTGAAAATGCAAACAGTTTCAAACAACGTCCAAAGCGATTTTGATGTTTTATTTTAAAGATCATTTACAAACTTATATATTTATACGTATATGTGTGTATACAAGAGGATGTATCTTGTTGAAGTTGAATTTTCTATTTTGTTCAACTTTATTGTTAGTTTTAAAAACAACTTTTATAGGTATCCCTGTGCCTCGTGTAATAGCGTTTTCATCGTGCTTTCCCTCTATCAATATACCCTGTACTTATTACATTTAGTATTATTATTATGTTGTGGTTCGTGTCTCCACTCTGATAAGAAATACCTTTGCATTTTAGTAAAAAATTCTGACGCTATGTGTCGCTGTCTGTACTTACAAAACTTAAACAAAGATGTCGCGGTAGATACGCTACTTAAATAAGTACCAAGAAAGAAATCATTAAAAAAACATTTGAAACTGAGCCACTGACTGAAAACGGGATTAGGCCCATATATCACCTCTATAATCGGTAAAGAAAATATAAAATATATGGTGAAATATGAAAATAATACCATGATATTTGAAAAATTTGGTTACTTTTCAATTGCGAAATTATCGAAAGCGTTAATCCTAATTCGGTTATTAACAGATGCTTAGCCACTTCTCATAAACAAATCAGGAGTATATCCGAACCAGAATTGCTTCATACCCCTAAATTAGATCAGCTAAACTCAGTTAAAATTTTTAATTTTAAGTACTTATTTGCTTATATTTTTCTGTACTATATTCAGCTACTGGATGGATTCAGCAAAATTAAGCGATACTTGAAATAACCATAACGGCTTGAACGCAAAGCATGTCTTTAAATGCTCATCTAATGGCTTTCATAGCTGAATTATCATTAAATCGCTGCTGATGTTAAGAACCAAAAAGAAAAAAAAAATTATTGATGCATGTTGCAACTCATTTATACTCACTCAATTATATATGCAAACAAACATTAACACAAAATTAACTAAAAAAAACTCCACAACTACTGAAAAGTGTGGATAGCCTCCACTACTAAAAAACGTCACCGAACAATGTGGACAGAAAAAATTGAAAATTTTTATAAAATAAAAATTAACATAAGATATAAATATTAATACATCTGCAATTACTTAAACTTATAGAGAACCAATGAAAAAGAAAGCAATCAACTCGCAAGATGTGTAAATTTATTACTGTGGTAATAGCTATGACATTGTAAAACTAGAAAGGTTTATACATAAATAAGTAAATGAAGAAGACAAAAGAAAAACATTATACGCATAGGGCCTAGAAACGCAAACACGCAAAATGAGTATTGTTGAACTCATTTCTCATTTATATTGAAGTTTGACATAAAACCCAAAATTGGTGTTGAAGTTTGACGTAAAACCCAAAATTTGTTTGTTACAACAACAGCGACAATAACAGTCGCGTGGATATTACGCACACACGCGCACACATACGTATACACGAAAAACGACCACACTTGTATGGCTGACTTATTTACGTGCGAGAGATGTCAATTGAAGCAAAAAAAGAACGAAATGACAAAGCTTAGGATTTCTATTTTCTTTTGTATTACCAATAAGAGAAATTTCGAACTTATACAGTAGTTCAACAATTTTCATTAACTCTCAAATTTAAAAATTTCAAGAGAACGTACGAAAACACGAAAAATACATAACATAAGTGCAAAACATTAAAATGGGACTGAAGTAAATATAGCCGACCAAGATAACCTACATTTCTAAGGTCCGCGTCTTCCCTAAAAATGTCTTTGCTAAGTTACAATTTATCGCAACATAAAAAGAACAAACAAATAAAATAAGTATTAAAATTAATTAATATTAGTAAGCGTGCACATATAAACCAAATGAAGCCTCTAATTGCGATCACAAAACCAATAAAGCTAAGTTAAAACCAAGTTACGAGTGGAGGGAGGGAGACCAACCATACAATTAATTTAGTGTTCTATGTAAGTATTTGAGATTGTACATATGGATGACAAGTCCTGGATATACTAAAGAAATTATGTACGTCAAGTAGAACGCTTTGAAGGTTTAATTTAAAGAACGCCTCGTTTTCTCATTTACATTGCAACCGATATGCTAGTAACCACTTTATTAAATGTATATATATATTAGAGCTAGAATTTTATTTAAAAATTTTTGGTAAGTTCAATATAACTTTTTTTGTAATTTTTCAATTGATTTCATGTTTGTTGGAGCGCTTGCGAGCTGCTTTTAATTTCACAGAAAGACTTTACCTGGTTTTTCCCTTTACACCATTCTAAAAAAAAAATCATGTGTGGTCATTGGAGAGAGCACAGAGTTGCTTTTAATAAATAAGAAAAATGGTGAATAAAAAATCTCTCTCATCTGTTAAATTGTAAGAAGTAACAGCGGAGCCTCATATAAGTCTGTCAAATTGGAAAAAGTGGTGGAAAAAATCTTAGTGGCTGGATATATGGTTCGAAGGAATTAACTCATATAATGCCTTCTTTTGGGACTTTCATCGGCTTACTAACGTGCTAATTCATATTATTATCTGCTAAAGACGAACTGAGCTCTGCCGAAGCAATACGTATGAAAGAATCTATGCTCGGCAAGTCGATGCCTGTTAAACATGCCTTCATGTTATTTGCGCATTTGTTGACGTAACCCACTTCCTTACTCGTAAAAGTGCAATCGCCACGCTCAGCTATAGCAATTTTTGCACGTGCCTTTTCTGCATGCTTCAAAACCGGTCCGCAAGTTCGTATTGGATCGGCAGTTATAACCTCTCCTTCTACAAATTTTCTTCTATAAGTTCAGGACCAAAGTGGGAAGGATCTGCCGTCAATGCAATCCAATCATTGCTTTTGCTGCCATTTTTTTATAAGCCGCGGTCTAAAGGAAAAATATTTACATTCGTTTTCTAGATCGGGACTGAAACCCAAAAAATCACTTGTAATTGCTCCAACTGAGTGAAGCTTTGCATTTTTGTCAATTCTATCATTTCCTCCATAAACATTAAGCCGATTTCTCCATCTTCAGGACTTTTGGCCTAAGATGAGAAAAAATGCTATTAAAAATTAACAAGTAAAACAAATAAAAATATCGTAGAAGTGCGACTTTGCCATAAAAACTCAAATTAAACTGAAACTGAACTCACATTATAAAAACTATGAAACAGGCGCACCTTGTCATCGCTTAAAGAGACAGTTGCGATGCCCATGTCGTAAACAGTTCGATCAGCATATGCATCCAAGTAAGCAAGGGTATGAAGTTGTATTTAAATTCAACTAGCAAAGGCACAAACCATACAGTTTTACAGAGCTCTGTTACGCCTTTAAGTAAGTGCACAATCGATTGGAACTTGGCAATTGATCATAGCAACACTGCTTAGTATTTAATGATGGATAGGACAGAGGGTTAATCTAGGTATGGCAGTGAGAATCCTCGCGCATTGACGTAAATAAATTTAATGATATATAGGAAATTCGGTAAAGGGATTAGTCTGTAAACATCATTTGCATTTGTACAAATGACACGCGACTGATTTATAACAAAATTTATGTTGACTAAGTCGTGTGAACGAAGAACTTTTTCGAAAAATAGGTGAAGTTTGTACCTTTCGATAATACCTGTATGTCAATGAAAACTCTTATCTTCATATGTGAAAGGAACGCTTGTGACAAGTCTTTCTCCAGTAAATGTAAACACACGTGTAATTATATATTTAATTTAATTTTCTAAAGAATATATGATCACTCAGGTATAAATTAGTCTGAAGCGGCTTAAAGAGCTCGTGATGTCACGTAAATTTCGTCAGGTTGAGCTGAGTTGACAAGCACCTTTAAGGATCTACATGAAGGAAGGAGAAGCTTCAATTAATATGAGAGAGTCCTCAGGTGGCATAATTTCAACAATAATAATTTGCGGCTGATTCTGTTAAAGGACCTACTAAAACTAGTATATAGCGTGCCTTTAAAAGAGATCTTAAAGGCATGAGAAGTGAATTGAAAGGGATTTTTGGAAATTGGCCTGCCTCTTCCAAATGCGTGCCGACAAAGAAGTTAAGATTAGTTGAAATAGTTTGCATAAGTTTAGCGATGCTTCTGTAGTTTCCAATTACATGTCTGCTACAACTTTTATGAAATGCGAGACTAGGTATAGATTTTCAATATATAGGACATATAGAGTGCTAGAAAACGATTACAACGACGCTGTAGAGTTCTATACAGTTTTTAAGAATGCAACACGGAGGCTCATACGTAGTCAGCAGATAGCAACAATTTCACGGTTTCAGACCTTATAATACCTTATGGTCAGTAGTCATTTTTCTAGGTTTGGATACTACACAATCATTTATATGATGCGGATACATGCGGGAAGGATAAAATTAAAAGGGTTTAAAAGAAAAAAGAATTTAACAAAAAAGTATGAAATTACAAGATAGTCGACCGTTTCATAATCATCGTAGTGCACAAACCAATGAAATGAGAGAACTTTCTTCTAACGTTGAGAAGTTTATAGAGTCACCTTGGGTTAGTTGACAGAATCAAATTCATCTTAAGAAAGAGTGTTCATCGTATACAAGTACTTGGAATAAATATTGCGACCGAATAGAGTAAATTTGTTTTTAACAGCAGAATAAATTATAATCGAAAACAGAATGATTTTTTTCTCTAAATGTTCACGTGCGCCGTCCTCCCCTTCCACTCGTTCGCGGTCATACTTTTCTTTCAGTGACTTCACGAATAAGAGACATGTGCTTTTTATAGACGCTAATATTTGAGGTAAAAAAAGTATAAAAATGCTTCTTTAATCAACAATTAAGTGGACAGTAATATGCAAAGACGGTTTTATCAAAATATAATAGCAACCCTTTGCGAAGCTTTAAAAAGAATTTTAAGGTATCATAAAGGGACAAGGGACTACATAATAATTTAGAACCGCATCATTATAATCTTAATCTTATTATAATCTTAAGTCGCTTTATATTGCTTTCATTTTGACTTAAGTTAATTTGCTTAAAAAAAATAATCTCTCGATTTTTCGATGCAGGACTTGCAAGATGAAAAAATTCTATTCCTCCAAAACAATGTAAAATTTTAGTCCTCCAAAACAATGTAAATTTTATTCCTCCAAAACAATGTAAATTTTATATAACTAATGTTTTCTTATAATTATTTCAATCCTGTAAAATATTACTAGTACTTTTGAGAATGTACGTGTTTCGTTACTCTACTTACTTTTTGATTTTTTTGTCTTGAACTCATTTCCGGCTCATTCAACGGCTTAGCAGATCGCTTTTTGCATCTTTGGATATAGAGGACCAATATTAATTTATGACGAGATACAATGGCTTTTCGGAAGCAAAGTGAACATTTTTTAGGTATTATGAACGGTGCTAAAGTTTTGGAATGTTATATTAAAATGTATGCCCAAGAAGATAATCCAGATTGCAGCGGCTAAGGTTTTTCCGTATTTTGTATTCAAATTGCTCGCATTGCTCCCGCTGATTCTTTCTTGCGTTTATGAATGGAGTATATGTCCGCATCATTTCATCACCTCAATGCCGCCATTTCCATCCTTCATGTCTAAACTCACCGCGAAAACAAACTCCTTCGCCGGTAAGATCGCATTTAATTTTGTTGCCTGTAGAGTATACATTCAAAACTGGCAACTTTGTTTTTATTTGTGGTGGTACTTGATAACAATATTGATGCTATTTCATTGAAAGTTGAGGTATGCAAAGTTGCGCTAATTCTCCTGCATCTAATTTCTTGCTTTACGTCGTGCTTTTTATTAGCCGAATAATGGAATAAGCCAATAAATAAATATATTTGATTTCGCGACCACTGACTTGGCGAGAAAGCAACAAAAAGAGGAATTTTAAGTGTAAATACCTTTTTTTATGGATAACATGGACGACTTCAATAAACCGGCAGACCTGCAGATAGAGGCATACACGGACGAACAAAGGGACAAACAGAAACGCTTGGTATAATAAAAAAGAGCGCATATCTCCATCAATTTACTTATTATAATTATTAGTGGCATAGTGTATAAAAATCAAAACAATTAAAACACAGTTTCTTCTAAAAACTTATAAAAAGTAAATTTTTTATGCCTCAAGGCATAACATTTCAACATATTAAAGTCAATCTTGGCTTGCGAACCTCATTTGTTCAAAAAAATAGGGTTCTATACCGGGGTTAGTCATAACCAATATTTCGATAGCGTCCAACCTTGAGGCTATGTGTATTTCGGGTTAATGGCAATATCTAAAGAAATACGTAAAGTTGGTAACTCTGTTTATTCAGAAAAACATTCTCTTCACATATTCTATATCTCTTTGCGGCAGGAGGGTGCTCTCCGTTGTTATTTATATTTGCTCTTCCTAATTTTGCTTAAAAGTTGGCAAAATTTCTTAATATGCTCAACGTCCAAAGTAACTGAAAAATGATAAGAATAGGATGCGGAAACGAAATGAAATTATCAAGAGAAGCTACAATCTTAAAGGAGGAAATATTCTTGGGAAGAATTATCTGGACGATTGTCATGAAATCATTTCGTTCCATCATTATATTCCCCAAGGTCCCCTATGAAAGGGAATAAATCGGAAATTTGCAAATGTGTTATGAGTTGATTGGTATTTATTAACGCTGACTGAGTTTTTCTGCGTGCCTTTATCAGAAGTCGTAATATCAGTTTATCATTTTATTTTTATCAATTTCCATGAAATGATTAACCAAACCAAGTCGTGACCTTGGGAAAGGAATTGACTATAATTTACAGATTAAAAAATATGATTCAAATTTTGTTTTTAAATATCTTCCGGCGGTATACATGGCTCTTTTTCCTCAGGATCTGTACCACCACCTCCCAATATCCAACTAAGAATGTTCATATCTCTAATCAATTCATTAATAATCGGCTTAGCGTACTGATTAGTTATTTCAGGCAAATTTTCAGTGTTTTCATTAACAGCCAGAGTAACCCATTCCTCTACGAATTCATTCAATTTCTTGTTAATAATTTTATTGTCCGATAAGCCGCTGATGTCTGAATCTACATCATCCAATTGGGCGTATAAACTCAGTTCTTTTAACTGAGCAGTACCACTCAGACCTAGTGAATAACGTATGGTACCCCAAACGGTCGCGTTATGAACAGCAACTGTAGCAATGCCGGCACGGTGTACAGCCAATCTATTAAAGCCGGCTTTTAAAGCATAGTCCGTCTTAAAATGGATTTTGGACCAGATAAATTTAAATTTTAATCTTTGGTTAATTAAACTAAAATTCAGTTCATCAATATCGAAATCGTTTAAGCCGTCCAAGCGAAAATCCTTAATTTCACCCTCAGCAAATAAAAAGCCTTTATTTAACCTTAACTCTTGGTGCGAGGTTCTTAGCGGAGCTAATGGTGGTATTCCCAAGCCAGGAAAACCGCAAGGCATTTGTTCCTTGGCAGCTTCGATTTGATCCTTAATTTGATCGGAGATTGAGCGAACTTCATCTATTAATTGTGTTCATTTTGAAAAATTAAATTTTAGTACGTTATTCGATATCATTCAGTTACTCACTTTCATTTTGTTCTTCTAGCAACTCTTCGCCTGCTATGCAATTGATTACAGCAAGTAAGACTATAAATAATTTCATTTTTCCAAGTTTCCTCCGTTTTACTTTGAGGGCTAAAAACGAACTAAATAATTTTTTTGAACAAACGATAATTTTATACTGCAAAAAAATTAATGGTTAAGTGTTCATTATCTTCTCTTTACCAACCATTAAATTGATAACTTACTTACTTTGGTAAGCTAATCAATAAATAATTAATCTATAAAGGATTACCAACATTCCTTTACTATAATTTCTTATCGCAACAAAGTACGATTTAGTTGCTTAATAAAAAAAAATTTTTTTTTGGAGATTACATTTTTTAATTAATTTAATAAAATAAATTTAAAATATATTTAATAAGTTTTTATTAAGTCTTTCTTTTCTTTGCGATAAAATTTAAATCAATTTTCCTCTTCCGGTATGCAAGGTTCTTTTTCACCTTCACCGCTACCACCGATGGCGCCCACAACGTCTGCCAGCGTAAACTTATCCAAGAAACGATTAATAATAGGCACAGCCAAACTTTCTATATTCTCGGTAATCAGATCCTCATTGGTGTTAATAAGTAATTCCATTACCTCCGACAATAAAGCATTCATTTTGCGATTGATTAAACCCTTACCCAAGATACCTTGAATATCCGAATACACATCGCCGACGTGAGTGCGCACTTCTAAACCTTTGATTTTCATTTTACCCGTTGCCAAATTCAACGAGTATTTTATTACGCCCCATATTTGCATATCTTTGATACCGAAATTAGCATGACCAGCCCCGATAAGATTAATGGTCAATCCGGCTTTTCTCAATCTCGCCTGAATATCGTACATGGTATCCATACTAATGTGATTAAAAATAAAACGAAAGTTAACTTTACTTGTCAACGCGTTAACTTTCATTTCAATAATTTCGAAATCATTTAAGCCCATTAAACGGAATTTGTCGACAGCTCCGTTCATACTTAAGCCCAAAAAATTAATATTTAGTTCTTTGTGAGCCAGTTTTAAGGGTGCTAAAGGCGGAATGCCCATAGATGGGAAACCGCATGGCATTTGATCTCTTACGCCTTCGATGACCTCAACGATTGCACTAGATATCGAACGTTCGTCTACGATTTACAAATATTTTAGTTTGTTTCTCGTTTCCCTTTTCTTTTCGAATAGGCTAAGGAACTGAGTCTAAATCTAAGATGAACTCACCCGATGCATTGAGTTCCTTTTGGCAAGCGGCGAAAGCCAACCAAACCGATAAGACTATTAGCGCTTTCATGATTCCTTCTCAAAATTCTATTCTCAACTATAAGAGAAACGTTGGCCTGATGTTTACTTATTAAGTTAAACGGTACGCATTATCAGCAATTGCTTTTCTATAGATAATCTTAACTGGTGCTACTGTAAAGTTGTTTTTTTTTATTTCTTATTACACTCACTATTGTCGTCTAATCGATATCATCCGATGTCAGGTGCTTTAAGCTATTTTATTATTTTATTACAATTATTTTCAAATCTTTTAAACTGCAATTGCTAATTATTTATTAAATATCTAGCAAACTGAACTTTTCCTATTCGTTTAACTAAAAGTTCATTACTAAATATACATCTGTTCCTCGCTTTACACTCGCTTTTCGACTACTAATTAAAAAAAAAACCAAAAGATGCATATGTATATATGCATTTCATACATTTATTATATAAAACAAGAAGAAAAAGAAATTAAATTATATACATACATATACATTGTTCTGTCAATTTGTTTATTCGAAAGAGTTACTTTTCTATTTTACGAAATAGACGTTTTGTTGTTGTATTCGTGTCCATTTCGTAAATTAATTCAATTATGATTTTTATATTTACATTTATTTTATAGCTTCCGTGATTAAATTGTTGCATCTATGTTTATTAAATTTTTTTTTTTTTCTATTCAGCGAAAAAACATTTAAGACAGTTTTCGGTTTATATGGCTTTGCATATAAAAAATTTTCAATTTGGCTCTCAACGAAGTTCCGACTCTGTAACAGGAAGTGTAGGTATATTTTTTCATTTATTATTACATAAGCACATATTATATATTATTTCCCTTAAGTTGAAAATTTGAAAGTTTTTTAATGCAGTAGGCCCTCCTCTATAAGAGGGATTTGTATAACATGGCGGAAAAAGTGGGAACATATTCGTATAATATGTTAAAAGAGGCTCGTATTAGACGGTGAAAGAACGACATATTCGCAGATGTTACGCTTTTACTACGTCCTAGTTCCAGTAATTAAGATAGCAATCAAGTCCATAAAAGAAGAGGTAAAAAACATGTATTTCAACGGCCATACGAATTGTATGACCGTTGAAGGGACTCAGATAAAACGCATTTATACAACACAGAACGAGTCACCGTGTTAAGTGAAGGTCTGTTGTACACTATTTCGCAATTAAAAGTAAGCAACCTGTATATAACAATAAAAACTTTATAAAAATTCATAAATTTATCCCTAAACGTGGATGCTGAATAATACTCATATGTTTTCAAAAGGATAAAACTTTATTCCAAAAATAAGCATCAAAAATTTTTACAACTCTCTTCTGAGACTATTCACCAATAATCTTCCACTAATTGTTTTATTGTTATATAAGAATATTTCATTCAACGGGCAGCGAAGCTTAGAAAAGGCCTTCTGGATCTGAAACGGCACCATTTTATCGATTCTTTAAAAAAAATTTTGCAACGGCGCTTATAGCTGACAAGTTCCCTTATAAGTATGCTAATCGTTTTCTCTTCGTAGTTCAAAATACCTATAGTATGTTAAGAGTAATTTTGTTATCATTGTTTCTTGTCAACGCTAACGTAAAAATCCCGCCATCATTGCGTCGTCCAAAGTCGTCTAAACTTTATACATAAAACATTTTCTTTTGTCTCTGGAGAGAAAAGAATTCAAGTGCTAATGAAACCATAAGGCCGAGGAATGGAAACACTTCAAACAGTTAAACAAACCCTATATATTTACCAGAAAAACTCGCTTATATTTGAAGACAAGTCAAAACATTATAGTAGATCACCGCTCACCCTACGTCACTTCGCTTAATAAAGTTATGCACACAAAGACTTTTCAAAATAAGACCTTATAAGAAAAACGTGGTCCGTGGTTCGAACCATTTTCAGTAGTCTTTGTCTTTCGATCGAAGCACGTGGGCGTACAAAATTTCATGAAAATATATCAAAACTTGTCAACAGTTTAACACAAGAATACAAGATGGACAGATGGACGGACAAGATTCGACATACTAAAAGATGGGCGTTGTACACATCCGCATAAGCACATAATATACGCTGCAAGACAAGTGGTCCAGAGTATAAATCGACGAAAACCGCTTTTCCTATGCATCTCTTCCAGAAGATATATCGGACTTGTGAAAAGTTCGGAAGGCTTGGCAATTTGCATCCGAAACAAATGAAAGTATATTTATTTTTCATCGGCGTGTGACATTTACTGTCTGTCCGCCCGCCGACTACAAGCAAGAGCAAGAGCTTAAGAGGAGCAACGCTAGTGTAAAATTCCTTCTTATCGTTTTTTATACTCATCACCGATGGATGAGGGGTATGTACATTTTCTCAAAATGTCTGCAACGCCCTGAAGGAAGCATCAGAGTTCTCGCATAATAAATGTATTCTTGATGAGCATCAAATTCTGAATCGATTTAAGCATGTCCGTGTGTGTCTGTCCGTGTGCCACAAAAATTAAGCAATCGACTTCAAATTTGGCAGAAATATTGGAATTTCTTGCACGCAGGTTGCTTTGAAAATGCGCCAAGGCGGTCAAAGTACACGCCCAGAACACCACCCCTATTTTTCAAAAGGAATAAAAAATGTGCCTTCGATTATTACTCATAAACTGTAGCCGATAAATGTACGAAAATTTAATTGTATGGGTGATGCTGCAGTACCTATATAGAAAGGGGAAAGATTGCCCACGCCTACACAATATTATAGTGCATCAAAACTTAAGCTTTTTTCACCTTTATATCGCGAAGGGACAAGCTTTAAAAACACCATAAAGTACATAAATTCTTGGTCAATATCAAATAGGGAATGCACCTAAACAGGTACGTCTGTTCGTCTGCCCATCTGTCTATCTGCGCAACTGTGTAGTATCTGTGGTAAACATTCTCTCGTTAGCGAATCCACGAGTTGGCAAAAGAATTTAGAACTGACTTAAACTTTCCCAAGGACTCGCCTACAACATCCACACGCCTATGCGACACGAAAACTTTTATTTTGAAAATAGAAAATATCAGCCGCGCCCGCTCCATATTACAGAACATGAAAGTTTAGCTTTTTTACATTTTCTCTTTTTAGGATAGCCAAGGGCGATGGGTACAAAAGATTCGATCGCGACCGAATATAATTTTCTTACTTGTACACATTAAGCACGAAAATCGAAAAATCAATTCATGGATTTGCCGACGACTACCGAAGATTTTCTAATTTCCTTTCTTTGTTATGTTAACTGTAGCCCTGACTTTTTTTCCATGACTTTTAATTTAGAACATTAAGCCAGATTTTAATATGTTCCTTAACCTCTTTCCTATGCAAAAGAATCAAAGCGTTAAATTGGAGCAAGGTTTTACCCGCTATTCCAAGAAAAAACATATGTATACAAGTATGGCATTTAATCGGCGCAGTTACTGAATTGTACTGTTTTAACGCCACCGTTTCTTGATAAGATACTAGTCGCAATTATGATAGCTTTCCTTGTTTTCGATTTAAATAAGGCGTTAATAGTTCGCGAAACGAAAGAGGAAAAGCATTTAAAACGTAAATTAATAAAATTTTAAATTTACTTAAAAGTATAAAAATTATTGAGTCGCACGCACGGAAGCACTTTCCTTTCAGTTTTAAAAAAGTTTAAAATTAAAAATTAAAAAAAAAAACATGAAATTTGTTTTTACATTCTTGGCCTTACTGGCTTTTGCCACCGCTTACGAGGTCGAAGCGAAGTTAAACGAAGATGAATTCAATCAACAGATGACGAACGAAACAAGTAAATTTTAAGTATTTATCTCTTCTCCGATTTTGTAATTAATTCAAAAACCACTTCTAAGAAAACTCACCTGAAGATTACGGTTGGATTTTAAATTCTCAAGCCAAAAAAGTATTTAAGAATATAATAAAACAAATGCCCTGCGGTTGGCCTGAGCATGGTATACCACCTTTGGCTCCGTACACCAATCCCAATTTAGAAGTTCACATAACCGAAGCTGTCGTGGAGTAAGTGTTCTGTCCTCATACGTATTAATGCGTGATGGTATCATTCAGTTTCAATTGAAGCTCTCTAATACAATTGCTGCGTTTTAAGTTTGATGGCCTGGACGGTATGGAAATCAAGAAGCTGAAGGTCTCGTTCACCTTTAACAAAAGAGTCAAATTCCATTTTCGTTTCAAGCAACTAACCGCCACTGCTACCACCATGAATACTGATACTTTCATAGACTTGCTGCAGCAATTAGGCCTATCAGTGCGCTACGAAGGTTCTGGCCCCTTGGATTTCACTGTGCACAATTTATCAATACAGGGATCTTTCAAATACAAAATGCCCATATTCTTTGGTTCGATAAAGATATACAATTTCAATGCTGTAGTAAATTTGGGCGGTGTCACTTCCGGCATTGGCGGAATTTTGGGCAATGGTGCTCTCAATGAATTGATAAACGATCAAATTGAGTTCTTAGTACCAGCTTTTGTAAACGGTTATCAGGAGGAAATAAGTGACACAATTGAAAAACTCTTCGTACCACAAGTTAATGAGTTGCTGAAGGGTAAAAAATTGTGGAATGTGCTCGCTATGTTGGGAAGTTCAAATAGCAAATGTAAGCCGACTCCAGCCCCATGGATCCTAAAGAATCGACAGACAATTATTTACTGAAAATATGAAAACTTTATCAAATAATAAAAAAAAACAATAATTTAAAAACTTAAAGCAGTTTTCGTTTTTTTTTTACCCCTTTGAAACCATTCTTCTATACAAGAAGGAAATTTCAAGAATGAAAGGTAAAACTGTTCTTCAGTTACTTAAGACACAGAGATAATTGCCAGTAAAATCTCTGGATCGGAAACAAGTGAGACCGTCCTAGAAACCTATATTCGTGAACATCCGTTATCCTAAAAAAGGCACAAAAGATAAAAGAATCACATATTCATGCTCTATTGTGTGGAGTGGGCGCGGTTAATTTTTTCTGTTTTCAAAATAAAAGTTTTTGTCGCATCGGCATTGTAGGCGATATCTTCGTTTTCGCTAGCGGGAGAATGTTTACCACAAACGGTACACACTTGGGTAGACAGACGTAGGGATAGTGGAACAGAGGGAGACTCCAACTTTGAAACTTGTCAAGAATTTATGTACTTTATGGAGTTTTCGAAGCTTGTCTGCACGTTACAGATGTATTGAAAAAAAAGAAAAGTTTTGATGCGCTATAATATTGGGTAAGTGTGGTCAACTTTTCGTATTTTTGTACACGTAGTATGCCGTACTGTACTGTATTCTCACAAAAAATATGCGTTCAAATTTTCGTACATTAACCTGCTTGCTATATTTTATGAGTAATGAGCAAAAACAGTTTTTTTTTCTTTTGTAAAACAGGGGTGTCCTCACTTTACGTTGTACAGTAGGCATGTCTTTCGACCGATTTGGGCTATTTTCAACACCAACCTCCCTGCAAGAGCTTCTAATATATTTGCCAAATGTGAAGTCGGTATATTCACTTGCGCGGCCAGGAGAATGTCTACAGCAGACATTAGACAAACGGACAGATGGACATACCTAAAGCGACTCATAATATGATGCTGACGAAGCATATATATACTTTGTGGGGGTTCTGAAGCTTTCTTCCGGGCTTTGCAAAGGTTTCGGCAAAACGAATATATCCGTCATCGTTCGTTGACTGGTATAAAAATAAATTCACACTTCTTGTAAAAATGCTGGATTAACGTCAGATTATAACTGAAACTAATAGAAATTGTCCCTTGTTATTATCATTTTTTATTTTTTGATAACCACCAGTAAACTTTATGATGTGATTTTATCTTAAGCTGATCGTTAACGTAATCTTCAATAATAAAAACGAAAGTCGAATAGAATGCGAATATCTTTCGATAAGATCATGACTCCGTGACCATAAATTAAAGAGTTTCACTAGGCTTTCTTAAAGGGCAACTATAAAATAACGTTTAGTTTCAATAATAATATCAGTGGGTAAAAAGCAGTACCAGTACCAATAAGTAAAATTATGCGTTTTCTACTTATTTTGGCATTCGCTACTATAGCGGTAGGCAGTAAAGATCTGCTAACTTCCAAGGCCTACGATGTAGATCAACATATTTTGGCACTCTTGGAAGACAAGGAGGGCATCGATTTACTTGAGTCTGACGATAATGGTGTAGCAGAAAGTAAGCCGAATTGATAATCGAATTGTGGGTTCAAATCAATTTGACATGTTTAAGCTTTCTTCATTCTTAGTTGGTCCACGTTTCATTTTGTCTTGGCAAATACGGCGGTTTTTACGCAAAATGGCCTTGCAAATGCCTTGCGGCTGGCCTGAATATGGAATACCACCATTAGCACCTTTAAAATTACGTGAAGGAGAAGTACATTTTGAAAAGGGCCCTTTAAAGTAAATATTATCACATTCACGCTATGTTGCCATTCCAAGAGCATTTAAGTAAGCAAACGTGTCTTTACTTTCCAGCACTACCGATAAAATCACTCGCTTTCGTATTGATGGCTTGGATAAATTTAAAATCAAAAAGTTTAAACTTAATATGTTCACGTCAAAAATCACTTTTGACTTTTTGTTCCGCTATCTACAGGCTTCGGCTGACGGTTATGAGACTGATACCGTTTTGAACGCCTTGCGCGAGTTAGGTTTATTTGTCAAATACGAAGGTGGCGGAGATATGAAGTTTGGCTTAAAAAATGTACGCATAGCAGGTGTCTTGAAGTATAACATGCCTATACTTTGGGGCTCTATTAAAATTACGTCCTTGCGTACAGAAATTTCTTTAGAAAAATGCAATTCTGAGATCAATGGCTTATTAGGTAAAGGAAGTATTAACAAATTCGTCAATAGTCAAGTGGAAAGTTTGGTTGAAACGTTGATAAACGAGAATCAAGAGGCTGTAGCTGATGTGGTTGAAGACAATTTAATACCCATTGCTAATAAAATTTTGAAAGGTACTAATTTTTGGGACCTTATTGATTGGATATTCTCAAGTGACGAAAACGAAGATGATCCTATTGTTAACGACTGTATACCGCCAACTGATCCTTGGGCGTAAGAATGGTTTTATTTTCTTAATTTTTGAAAGAATTTGCAAAGCAAATAAAAATTGAATATGATGTGATTATAGCCTTCTCTTTTCGGCCTACTATTATTTTATTTGTGATTTAAACAAAATTTAGGAAATTCTTTATAAAATTTAATAAAACCTCTTTTTGAACTTTTTATTATTAAAGTTTATCAATTTTGATTTGTTTTAAAATTTCTCTATTACAAATTTGTATTTATCTGGCTTTTTTCTCCAAATCGCAATCACAAAGGCAATAAGCAAAAATTCAAAACCAAAATTCATTTCGTTCAAACTTTCTCTTACTCACTGGTGTTCTAGTTAGGCAAGCGCTTCCTATTAGCAGCCGTTCACAAACACAAAGTGCCTACAGCTGCTATCTGCACAAGAGCTAAACACAATATTTTTTGTTTTCAATTGTGCAAACGTCCTTTGTCGATGAAGAACCCTAAGGAAAGTAAAAGACAAATTTTAATCAATTTCTACCGTGTCTTTGCACATCTTTTTAAAGCACAGCTTTTAAAGAGAATTGATATCGTGCAAATATATATATGGGTCTCATATAACATAACATCTCTGGAGATGTTGCAAACAATATAAAAATGTTAGTAAACCTTCAATGTTTACTATTAGGTGCAAAACCAGAGGCAGAAAGAAATCATGTCAACTGTAACTGAACGTAATTGTTTTTCACAACTTTTGACAGATTCATTAACATCATTTTGTCCTATGTTCTACTTTTTATTTTGACAAAAACTTTGATGTCCTCTGCTATTTTATAACGAATAAAAAAAAAGTACTTAATGGAAAAATAAGAAAGTTATGTTGCACTAGTATGTGTTTTAAATCGCGTAAAATGGTGCCACGTATATATTTCGTTCTCCTCTAACCAGTTTTAACCTTCATCTTACGACTTCACTTATCACGGTGTATTTCCCAATCACTTATGAGAGTCATGAGAATAATTGAAATGTTATTCTTCATTGTTTACATTCGTTTATTTATCCGACCTTACTTACTTACGAACGTAGTATATTTTTCGATCTCGAATTATAAAAAAAATTAAAAAACCTTTAGTGGAAATCCTGTATAGTTAAATAATAAGCAGTTAGTTTAAGCACAGCCATGACTACGAATGTATAAATAAAGCGAGAGTCATGGCTCATAAACAAGCTATTACTGTTCTAAAATGGTATACATAGTTCCCCGGCGCATTTGTAATCTAAATTTTATCCTCGACTTGGTCTTTCCTTTCCATGATGCGGGATTTCTGGTCCGGGATTAGGGTTCAAATTGTTTTACGAATGATCATGCTAAAGGAAAGTAAACTAATACCTTCCCTATATGTTCAATAAGGACCATCTTAATATAACTAATTGTCTTTGTAAATTTGTCAACTAAATCTAGCATATTTTCTCTAATGGGATAAGCATTTCAGTCTTCTTCATAAATCTCTGCTTTTTAGAAGCCATGTAATGAAATATCACATCACTCAACAAGTCTCCAGCTTAACACATATACGGCAATGTCGTTGACGCACCCATATGATTTCTAAATACTGCCAACCTTCAGATGATGATCGCCAAAATTTCATTACATTTCGACTATTAGTTTACAAGTTAAAGCTGTTTAAACTGTAGACATTACTTTCACACTTGGGCTAACTACCAAGTGATGGACCCAGGCTCCATCCATTATCATATCGCACAAAAAAATCTTTCTATTTCGTCTAAACAATGGCAAAAACGGCCTGAGTCATTAACAAGCAAACGCGACACATATTTTGCACAGAGCTTTCTAATGCTCAAAGGCTCATGTAATGCAATAAAAACACTGCCTTACGATGTTTTAATGTCAGTTATTTCGCGGAAGTTCGCCTTCCGGTATTCCAAAAAAGTTTTCGTGGTTTTTTTTTTTTTTGTTTTCTGAAAGAACCGCCGAATTGTGCGGCCGGAAGGCTCAATGTCGTTGGTCTCCGTAGGATTTTGTTTAAAATTCGTAAACCACCTCTAAGCCAACACTGATTGTGAACGTGTCTTTCTTATAAAAAAAGCAGTGTGTATAATCACACACGGAATTCAAATTTTTCCATTATGTTGAAAATGACAAAAGTAGTCACCAAAAAAAACTGTAATTTGTAACTAATTGTCAGAACATCATGAAATTTAGCGATGTATCGTTGGAAGGTTGGTACTATCTCGAAATCGCATCAACAGTGATGCCATATATATGTCAGGCAGTAGACTTATTAAGTGATGTGTTAATTATATCTCAATCTATGTATATACTACATACATATGTACAAAATTTTCGAAACCTATTTATAAATGTTTTTTTAGATAGTTTTTTTTTTCTTAAACTTACGAATTTTTCTGGTCTCTTTAAATTTTTAATTACTGCGCATAAAAGCGTGCACACCTAGTTTGGCCAATTTTCCATGTCTTAGCTCTGACCTGCTTTATTTAACCTCAATTCGATGTCAACCCCTTCATTTTCTCTTGAATGGCAATCCAAACAATTTTACAAATTTTCTTCTTAGATGCACATAAATTGCATGCAATAAGCAAAAAAAAAAAAAAAAAATTGCAAAAATAACATCGTCGACGTTATAAAGTAGAGTTTTAGTAAATGTTTGTTTACCTCAGAGTAATTAGCGTTGAGTTAATGTTTGAACACTCAAACGTTTTTTTGGTGGTTGTTGCTTCGATTATATGACAAGAATATTCAAGCCAGCATCATTTTGAAACTTTGAATTGCTTTTTGCTAGATCAAGAAAGAGCCAGAAGTATTTTCAGATGAATACGAAAAGCTTCGACATGTAATTTTTCTTGGCTGCTTTGTTGCATTTATGCCTCGCTAACATAATGAGTAATGGGGAGAATAAATTTTTCACTTTGCTTGCGTCAATTTTAAACCTCAATCGAACGACATTTCGTAAAGAGTGGATATACTAAATCACCTACGTCAGAAGCCTGCATAATGGAATGTGCTGGGCAAAAAGTTCACGTAAAGTTAAGCGAAATGTTTTCCTGCTAAGAAAACACGGGAATACAAGTAAAAGGGAACCTCACTAGTATGCGCTAAGCTGTTAGTGATTACGTGCCCTTATCAATATGCGGCTACCTCTTCGAATCATTTTTGCCGGTTGCTTAAAACTTGAAAAAGGTCGAAAGTCCGCTCACTATTAGTAAAAATGCAAATTTTATAAATTTACTCTTGCCAACTGACTCTCCATTCCACCATTATATGCCATAACAACAGTTTTGAGAAGAGGTTTGTCCAGCTTTTTCCGATGTTAGCAACTTCCAGGGAAACTTGGGATAGGCCAACCTTTTACTATACTTATTGATTATTTTTTGAACCAATTTAAGTCTTTCTGTCTGTCTATCACTTCGATGACAGTCGAGGCGTTCTTATGATGAGCCTCCAAGTCACCATTTCGGGCACTTTGGATCAAAGCGAACGTTATTGTAAAAGTGGGTTAGATCGAAGGAAAATAGTATTTTAACCGATTACTTAAACGTGGAAAATTTGGATGAAATAAAGATGTTTTCTGATCCGTACACAAGGTCTTTTGCGAAAACCCCTTGCTTTTAAACTAAATACACACATTTTCTTATTATGTAACTATACTAGCATTTCTCAGTTCTCGTTTCTATTCGCCCACCATACAGGGTTACCGCACAAGGAAAGTTTAATTTTTGATATTTCGTAAAAGAAAGAGATGATTGCACTAGGAGAAGCAGAGTAGGGTATTTAAAGATCGACTTTGCACGGTTATAAAACTTGTTTTTATTTTATTATTATGAGCTGACTTCGTGTCATATACGCTATATTCGAATATGTTACGGCAAGGGTGTGTATACTGTACTTTATATGGTTAGTAATAGCAACCATAATGAGTGCATTATGTCAGACTAATAGCTGTATGTGGCACACTATGCAATGTGTGTGTGTTTGATGTATTTGTACTGACCTAACATTTTATATTTAAAGTGCTGACATATATTTTTGACGAAATATATTTGTTTCGTTTTATGACGAAATAATGAAAGCGAGCAGTAGTGACTACCAAAAGTTTCGCCGTAAACGAAACATAACTCTTTCGTAATATTTAATCCTTTCTCATATGCTCTTTTGATTGCTTTATGATTGTAAATCTGACCAGGACAGCAAATTATATTTTTCAATTTTAACTAAAACCATTAAATTCGTCGCACAAGTTTACCGGCACCTTGCACACGGATACGCAAATGCATAAATTGAATTGCTCCACGCTCTCACACAGTAGAAATAAACCATAAAATTTAAGATGATAAAAAACATAAATCTCTGTGAACGCACAAAAATTTTAATCGCAATGAAATATCTTGCACTGAGAAAAATTATCCTTATTGCGCTGAAAAATTTAAATGCGCGTAACGGCATAAATCAAAACCGTTTATGAGATACGTAAGCGAGAAACTCTTTATAGTGCAGTTAGTATTCGATTTAACAAGAAACCAAAAGACTGGGTTGAAAATGAACACGAATTGATTTTTTTTTTTGGGATCATTTAAGTTAAGGTAAACGTGTAGGTCGAAAGCGTTAAGGTTTTGGAAACATTTTTGTTTTCGTAAGGATCGTTTGATCTCGATTTAAATAAAGGACTGTATTATAGAGAGTGAAAACATATTTTCTCTGCAATAAAATAAAAGACACCATTGAGTCCAGTTTAACATTAGCCGACTTGGTCTTCCCATGAGAAAGAAAAATAAATGCAGCTAATACAAGAACTATTAGGCGGTCCTTTGGTAATATCGCAATTTCAGTCTGGTTAAGTGCAATCTGACATAACACGAAATGAGGACATTTAGTTTAATCGATTTTTGATATTTAACGAGGGTTAACTCTGCAATTATGCGTAGATGAACTTAGTTACTCTTTTGGTGATGAAGTCTAAGGAACCGTCCTAATGAATTCCAACGCGTCTGTTGATTGTTGTCGAATTTACTAAAGAGCGCTTTTATAGTGACCCAATAGAAATCCCTGATTTTGGAATTTGACCGTTATCCCAGTTCGTTTAAAGTCAAACTCAACACTCTGCGTTCACTTGAAAACAAGGTAATTAAACGCGAAAAAGCTTCGCAGGCCTTATACTTTGTTTAATACCCACAAAGCTTTAAAATCTTTCAATTGAAGGAAACATATGCAATTCCTGTGCTTCAAAAATTTACAACATTTTTGTGGGCAACGAAATTCAAGCTTGGTAAACCAAAACTAAGCAACATTCTACTACAGAAAGAGGTATTAGAAAATAAGGCAAACGAAAACCAAATCAAAAAAATAAAAACAAGTGAAAATATAACAATCGGGCGAGGCTGACCACTCAATAGGCTACACCACTTCCCCTTATATAATTTTTCATTTAGTTTCGTGATACATATATTAAATAATTATATTAAATTATTATTAAATTATTAAATATTAAGGCTATGATCGGCCTAACTTTTCATAGTAGCCTTTATATAGAGGAGAACTCGAAACGTTAACCGACATGGTCCAAATTTAGCGGAACTGATCTTCTTGTTGCACATCTTATTCACTTCTCTCATTTTCGTCATAAAGCACTAAAAATTAAACTTTGTTGCCATGCAAAGGCTTTCTTTTCATAAGCACCACGCATGCGTTGTCACAATTGGACCTCCGCTCTTCGTATTTTTTTGTACTCTATGTCCAATCGGTGTTATGAATCAATTTTGGTCCAAAAATATAAAAGAGTAGACCTTTTCTTCATATGAAAGCTTACTCTTCATGAGAACGCTTGTACGAAATGGGGTACAAAAAATTGGAATACATGATCCAAATTTGATACAAGCTGTATTTCTATGTCAAATTAGTTCTATAAGCTATTTCTTACCTTAAAATATTATAAACTAGACCGTAGGAAAAGTTATGTAGGAAGGGATCGAAGATATCAGTCCATCCGATCGAAACTTTTCACTCCAATTTGAAATGCCGCAATATTATTACCCTGAGATGTTTTCGAGAAGTTTTAAAAATTGGCAAATTATCGATTTTAAAAGATCGTTAAATGATGAGTTCACCTGCCGCATAACTAACACAAAAAAAACCATTTAGTATGTTTCCCTAGCCTTCTCCACCAACTGCCATGCCATTTTCATGTTCAGAAATAGCACGACCCCCTGGGTCCATTGTTTCCGTAATAAATTTGAACAATTTGCGTACGCTGTACGACTACGAATGCGTTCTATTCTGTCAATAATAGCAAGGTCCAAACCATATATTAAAAGAAAAATTTGGCCCAAATCTTAATCAGAAGTGTGTTTTATTTACGTTTACACTCGGAACCACATACAATTCCAGAGAGAGGTTTTGATATCACGCATTCAAAATGTAAGCTTTAGAGATAACTCGATTGTAAAAACCAAAATCCTACCAACATCAGTTTCAACGCCTTGAAGTAGTTTCTTATGAATAATATGAAGTAATAAAAAATATTTGTTGGATTAGTTTTGTGAGCAATTTCAATAAAACAATATTGTAGAAGTTGGAACATAATTAGGATAAGGATAACAACTCACGTGATGTAATGTTCTCAAAAAAAAAAACTTTGCGGATAAAATATTCTAATTGACTGAGAAATTTGAAAGGACGCGAAAAATTTGAAAGGACGCTAAAAATATGAATATCTTGTATATGTTTGGAGCGATAGCGATGTTTAGAAAGTGTTTCTTGTCATAGAACTCACAAGGAGTAAGTTGGATTTAATGATGGTTTCATCATCCCAATTATAATAAATGAACCAACGATTCCATAAAATAGGTATACTCTTGATCAGTGTGAAAGCGCTTCGCCTGCCTTTAGCCTGTCGTCAGAACTTGCATTATCACAAAATTAAGTTAGAAAACTAAAGTTCGGGCCGCCTAGGTTTAGTTTAATTCTTTAGTGCGAAAAGCATGATGACAAAGTCAACGACAACAGAAACAATATGTAAATATGTATAAACCGTAAGATATATAATAGTATGTAATAGTATTGTATAGTGATAATAATAATCATTAATTTACAGGTTAAAGCATATATCGACTTGAAATTTAAATCAATTGTTTGCGTTGCTAAACAAAAGCTCGACATTAAAATGATCTCCATTGGCCAACTGGCACGTCCACGCACAGCAAAATGACTTAATTCAAGGGTTATTTCAGGACATCGTTCGAAAACGAGTAAAGCTCTCGTACTTCTTTTATATGTCACGTATTGCGGTGCAAGTACCGCCTTCACCTCTTATGGTTTAGCCGAAGGGAGAATCAATTATTTACGATCGATGTTATCCAAGACACCAAGGATCTGTCGAACACGATTTCTTAACTTCTTAATCATTATTAAGAATCTACCAGATCAAGATATGCACGAAGATTTAGAAAAGGCATTGGTAACTGAATTTCATGATTCTAAGGACAAACGCGTGCCGAAATTGGGGGAAAATGTTTATTTATATAACAAAAATCTTCACCATTTTCACAAGAAATGCGCCAACTATCACCCGCATAAATGTCAACTTAGGCAGCGTAGACAAACTCACGGTGTTAGACTTGTTAAGTTGTCTTGTCTTCACTTTTTCCTTGATTAAGTAATTAGGCGTTAGATAAGCATGGTAAGGTTTCATTAACAGCAAAGCATATAACTCATTTAAACCATACGCGTCTGGGGGCAAAGCGAAAAGACAAATGCGGATGCAACGCTAAAAAATGACGATTATTGCGAAAGCTTTGTAAGCTTAAGCGCGCGAGAACCTTTTCCAGATGCACATGTACACTGTACAGCAGACATGTCCATCAAGAGAGCAGAGAGACAGCAGAATGTCCATCAATAAGCGTGGTGGTCTCAACAAATTCAAAGAAAACGCTTGACAGTATTCAGGCCTAAATCGATGAGTTACATAAACGCATTAATGGAATTAGTTCTGCCAATCGCTTAAGAAATAGAAACCGCAGTTGAAATAAAAGAATGTCTTCATCATTGCCATCAAGACGATCACGCTGGTATCACTTTTAATTTGATACTAAAGCCAACCAGTATGGATCCCCATGCAAACATCAAACGGATGGTGAATAATTCTTTCGCACAAGGCTACTGACAAAGGAAATTGTAAAATATATCGCCTTTTTGTACGAGATAAGTCTTCAAGCAATTACTTCCTCACAGATATAGCAGCTGATGCGTCAGTAATTTCCGCATCTACAAATTAAAAAGGCTGTAAACCAAGCAAATTTTTAGACTCAGGCTGTGAATAATTCGATTATGCACGCTTTTTGAGGAAATTTTTATAGTTAATCCTTAATTTACGACGAGAAATTATATGCAAGCTCACAACCAATAGCAGGTAGCGATTTTTGGAATACTTTGGCCTGCTTGTCACTTTGTTTGATGTGAATCAGAGACGATGTTTTTTCTGTTAATTGTTTCTCAAAGCGCGACTGCGAATTTTCCTCTTGTTATTATTGGAATATAAACACATTGGGCAACTAATATGCATTTTGCCCCATTTTATCCAAAACTAACTCACTGGATGTGCTTTGCGGTACAAAGCTTATATGCGGAAATAGCAAAACTTGTTTTAATTATGGCTTAATCATTATTAAGTTATTAGATAATTTTTTAGGTTATTAGTTTTTTTTTTTTGCTGTGTTGGGTCTTTAACTACTACTTAATGTGTGGACGTAAACTCGAAGGTAACATACGAGTTCGATTGTCCTTCAAGTATTCATCAAAGTTTATAGTCATTTGACATCAACTATTCTCTTGACCCTTCACTGACTCTATCAAAAATAGCTATTGATGTTTTCTTTGACAGCGCTGGCAAAGAGTAAATTCCTAGCAAACTCCTACGATCTGTACGATGTTCTTTTCACACTCTTATCACTTATAAACAATTCTCGATACGAAGTATTTGATTCTTAGAACTAATGCTCTAAGATATTCAGCAAAAAGGTCATTCTATCTTAAAGTCAACAAAATGAAACCCATGGTTACATAATTTTACATCCCCAACCATATGTACAATCGTAAATAAGTGATTAGCTCTTTAGACCACTGTTAATCAACGTATACAGAACGGCATACAAAAACCATATTACGTAAGCAAAATGTGATTACTGACCGATTACTGTTCATACAAATGAATCGATAACCCTATAGAAACTGAATTTGACAAAATATATTCAAACATTTGGAATTGCATCAGCAGCAAAGTTGTAGTCGTATATTGCATATGTTATATCTTCCAAACAATTTATTTACAGATATAAAAATCAATGTAAATATAATATAATTCCTGATTTTCGTTTTTATCTTTATGTCTGCTTAAGACAATATTTGAAGAATTCTGCTGTAAAAAGTAGAGAGAAGAAAGAAATTTTATGAGGATATTAACCTATTCTCCCTCGCTATTGTCTATAAAGAGTAATGTTGACAAAGTTTATTTACCTTCATAAGTTTTTTTGCTACACATAAGCAGTGAGTAGAGGTATTGTCTATGCAATATTTGCTACCCATAGTCTTTAGTTTTATTATGCCATGTTTACTTTGCTACGGTAAGTAACTCTTATCTTGAAATCAGGTTAACCAAGAGTAATCAAAGACGTACACTTAATACTTTGCAGGTATATCACTCACCGATGCCACTGCAGTATTGATGACTTTATCAAGAAGTGTTAGTTTGAAAAGCGTTTTGTATAGTAAACGTAAGAAGTGTTGCTCTTGTACTTACGTGAATGTTCAAAGAGCTTTTATGCCACAAACTAAATGCCAAAGCAAGTGTGTGAAATTTTTTCTTTTTTTTTTTAATAAAAGTCCTCTTAATTAACAACTAGTAAGGTGCAGATAAAAGGAGCTGGCTTTTTATGTAAATTATTTTCACGAAATCAATATATTTTCCGGAGCTAGACAATGCAAATGGAATTAACTATTGTCGCGCTAAATGCTAAAAGTAATGAATGCATTTGCGTCGCGCATCATGCACTCAAAAGTCAAATTATGATTTGATTGCACGTGTTTCTGTGTAATTGAACATATGCTTGCATTGTCTTGAGTAGATGGGAAAATTTATTGTGCCCTCTTTTTGCAGCTAGGAAAATATTCTTTTTATTTCAATTACATAAAGTAAAGACACTAAAATCTTCATTTTAATGGAACAACACGTATTTATTGCATCTATTGTTTTCTGCACAGCTTGACGTCAATGTTACTAAAAAGATTTTTTCGCTCAAAGTTACAAGAAAACAATAGCGCTATGAAGCAATAATTACAACAGCATTACTAAAATTCAGGACTTTTTTTGCACAAATAAAGAAAATGACTTTTTCCGATAATTTCAGCAAAACAGAATACAGAAAACGTAGGATTTCAATAAACGCACTTAAGTGCAGTATGTTGGTCTGTAGCCGCACTCCTTCATACATGCCGTCTTCACGCACACCTTCCAAACCATATTAATAAGAGTGTAAGATTGGCTTTAACATGGGTCTCTCTCAAACATTAAAGAGGATTGACGATTTTCTTTCAAGGGTGTGCCGTCTGTTGGATATAACTTCCGTTGAAGTTGGATTGCGATTGGTTTCTTCGCCCATATCAACAAAAAAGCATTAATTATGATTCTAATTAACGGATTATAAGTTGTTCTCAGAAGCTGAATTACGGTGACAAATTACAAGAAATGAATGCGTTCATATGCCGCATAGTAGCGAAAATGTGCAGGTGAACTGAATCGCAGATTTTAGTGGTATAGGGGATATCCCCTATACCTGATATCCCCTGATGGTCCAAAAAAAGGGGCGGAAAGAAAGGGTGGTATGTTACCGCAACCTAGCGGGTGTGCGGCAACGGTTTGGACTTTGCCGATTGCGCATTCATTATAACTACGATCAAGTGTTGTCAAAACGCACTGAGATTTGGACCCGCAAACGGCAACTTTGTAGTCGCAACCTCTTGCCTACTTGGTTATAGCGTGAATCGCGTTCATTTCCAAACTCGATCTGCAAAGTTTAAAGAAGAGCTTGTCCTTTAGGTATCTCATTTTTTGCCACTAGCTGTCCAAACATTGATCAAAGATTAAGACTGACCATATGAATTCTTATGTTTGTGTATAATAGTTTGTCGACATTATCAAAAGTGGTCCATATGTTCCTTTCTATTTTAGACGTAAAATACAACCAAGTAGCGTTGCTGGCGTGGTAATACGGAATAACAGCCTTTGATAAGCGATCTACAACATCCTATTGCCAGCGGGCGTCGTAAAGCGTATTGCGAAAGAAACCCTTCTGTTAAAATGGGTGTTTTATCGACTGCTGTTAATACATTGTGAAAGAACAGAGAATAATTCCGTTTACTCTTCACCAACAGGTACATGTTTCCAAAGCAAAGTCTATTTCGTCAATACCTTTCATACAAGATGTGTTCTGAATTAAAAGCCCAGACAAGTTGATTGTTTGTTAAACGACCAAATATTTTCCATAATGCTTACGCATTCTTGCTTGGCAAGTAAGATTTGATCAAATTTAAGTTTGTTAACCTTTTCACTACACAAAGTAGCGATCGTTTGAGTACGCTACATTATTAATCCTTTGATATTTTATACTATGTGTACATTTGCATATCGAACTTTAAGTATCGAACTATTTTAGGTTGTAGCACTGACTGATGCTAGACAACACGTTTCCTTGTTAAAGAACGAAATGTTTACGTTACTTAAACCTACTACAATTGCTTTTTCATATATTTTTAAAGAACTAGCAAAAGTAAATTTCGAAGCATGAGGGATATAGTCATTTTGTTAAAACGTTTGCAACGCCTAGAAGGAAGCATCAGAGGCCCCATGAAGTATATAATCTTGATTAGCATCAAGTTCTAACTCGATTTAAGCATGTCCGTGTGTGTGTCTGCCCCTCTGTATAAGGTCTGTTGTAAACAATTGCCTGGAAGCAAAAATTAAGCTATCGAGTTCAAATTTACCAGAAACATTGGGAATTCTTGCACGTAGGTTAGTATTGAAAATGGGCCAAATTGGTCGAAGTACACGCCCACAGCACCACGTAAACTGAGAACACCCCTGTTTTTCCAAAGGGAATAAAATATTGGTGTTTTGCTCATTATTCATAAACTATAGTAAATTAGTGTCCAAAAATTTGAATACACATTCTATGGGCTATGTCCCTAGCACCTGTGCAAAAGTTTAAAACATTAACCACACCTACCCAATATTATACTGTATTAAAATTTAATCGATTTTTTCAATACCTTAATAACGTGCAGAAACAAACTTCAAAAACCCCATAACGTATATAAATTCTTGAGTAGTTTCAAATTTGGAATGCACATAAACATTTCCGCCGGTTCGTTTGTCAATCTGTCTGTCTGCGTAACTGCCTGGTATCTGTGGTAAACACTCTCCCGTGAAGATATCGCCTACAAATTTGCAAAAGAATTTGCAAGTGACTTAAACTTTTCCAACTATATAACTATAACACGCACACGCTTATGCCGCAAAAACTTTTATTTTGAAAATAGAAAAAGTCAGCTGCACCCATTCTATGTTATAGAGCAGGAAAATTTATTTCTTCTACTTTTTTTGTCTATTTCGGGATAACTATGATGAGTATATGATATTCGTTCCTGACCGAATATTATTTCCTGACTTGTTGTTCTACGGTTTTTTTTTAACCCAACACGAGATCATGCATAACATATAAGAAAAAGAAAAAAAATTATTTGGTCTTCGTTCGTTTACTTTAAACGATTTTTGCCCGCTAATCCGTAATCAATCTACTTTATCAAATGACTTTGAAAACTACGTTTACTTTCATCAGATTTGTGTTAAGAGATATATCAAAAAAGCCTTTTGTCTATGGAAAACTTGCTGGCTTGTAAATCCATTTATTTACCATTAATGTTCCATTATTTGTTTTAACATGTTTTGTAATTTAATACTACTCGACAAGCTTTGAATTTATAATCGCTTAAAGACCTTTACATTCCGTCATCAATCATCTGAACAACCATCGAGGGTAGCCATACATTATTACATAAAAAACTAAGAAGAAAAATTAATATCATAGGCTGTAAAAGACAAAGCAAATCAAAATTAAATGACAAATTGATTTTAAAATAAATTAGAAAACATTTACATACAAGAACAGGTCGTGTTCGGTCGTGGCCGAATCTTTTATACCGATCACTATTATCCAAAAAAAGATAAAAAAGTAAAAGAACTAAATTTTCATGCTCTATAATATGGAATGGGCGCAGCTGTTTTTTTTTATTTTCAAAATTAAGGTTTTTGTGGGTTAGGCGTTGTAGGGGAGTCCTTGACAAAGTTTAAGTCATTTCCAATTTCTTTTGTAATTTGTGTGTTCATTTTCGCTAACAGGAGAATGTTTACCACGGCTACTACAAAGTTGGCCGGACAGACAGATGGACATGCTTAAATCGATTCCGAATTTCATGCTGATCAAGAATATATGCACTTTTATGGGGTCTCTGCAGTTTCCTTCTAGGCGTTGCAAACGTTTTGACAAAATGAATATACCCCTCATCCTTCGGTGATTGATATAATAATAAAGTTGAAAGAGTGTGACGAGATTTAGAGCAGAAAATAATGAAGATAAAAATGAGATAGTGCCCACGTACCAAGAAGCAAGAGAGTTTCTTAGTTATATAAAATATTTAGGGGAAAGCTAAAGGACGATTTTAAAACAATTGACTATAAACTATAAATGATGATGAACTTAACAAAAGATTTTTACAAATTGAATTGAAAGGTTGCTTTTTATATGTCCATTTCTCTCCAACTCATTCTTTCGGTAAAAGGACACGCGTCACGCTTTAATTATAACAACCAACACCCGCTGTCATTGTGCTTAACACACATCTGCTGATGGGAACATAAACAAAAGCGACACGATGACGACCCCTTATGGTATAACAATGCAAACAGCACTTCAAGCATCGCAGTCTCATGATCATAAATATATGTTGAACTCTGCTGCTGCTGCTTGCTTTGTCTAGAAATATTACTCGACAATGGAAGAACAATACAGAAGAGCACTCTCTACACACTTATTAAGGCCGATTTGTTCTCGAAATTATATTTAAAGACGAATGCGTTCAGTTGCTCAGTTCATCTAAATGCCCTAAAATAGTGACATTAAAATATTATATTTGTTTTTGGCGAAGCTTGGGTATCCACCTGTTCCGATAGTCTTTATGTTAATTATGTAATAGCCGGTAAGCACAGAGTGGGCTCATTTGGACCCCAAATTTGGAATGCATTCTGTTACGCATTTAAAGCAACTTTTAGATGAATAGTTAGATTGAAATTCTTCTCTGTTTTCCTGTAGTGGTTTTTATGCGAGGATCAGTCGTATCAAGCTAATCCGAGAAGAATCCGAACCGACAAAGAATATGCAAAAAATTTAGGCGAAAAATTTAAATTTTTCAACAAAATCTGTCTTCAGCTATTCCCGATAAGGATCAATAGCTTCCACAGCCTATAAGAATCATCGCACTGCTCAAGATTGATGGCAGACTACTCCTCATCATTGTTCGTCAACCCTTCACACTATCGAGCGGAAGAGAAAACAATCCGACTGGCATAAGTCTAGCAAAGAAGGTGCGCTTAGAAGCAATTCACGCTTGTATGATTTTGCCTATCGCGAAAACGTAAACTTGTAAGTTGGCTTGACGAAGCAACGCTTTCCTTTTTACGACCCTTCATGCGATCTTTCTTCTGGATTTCATTACTCAATCGCTGAAGTAAGTTCACAAAATGGCACCGCTTGTTTTTTCTTTCTAAAGGTAACCTACGATAATTGTCCCCTCGCATCCCAACAATCCGTTTCTTCGCAGTCGGCCCATTTCATAGTTTTTACTATTTTTATATCCATTACCGAAGAATTCATCAGTAACCTCACAAAGTATATATATTCTTGATCAGCATCAAAATCTAAATCCATCTAAGCCTGTGTCCGCCTGTGTGTCTCTGTAATGTCTGTTGGGAGCGTTCTCCTGGTCGCAAAAATGAAGTTATCGGCTTAAAATTTGGCAGAAACATTAGAAGTCCTTGCACGCAGATTAGTCAAACGGCCACAGACGGCCAACTCGGTGGAAGGTCATGCCTAAAGTGCCGCGTAAACCGAGAACACCTCTTTCTTCTCCAACAAATAAAAAATTCGTTTTTTGCTCATTTCATATTCATAAACAATAGCAGATAAATCTACAAAAATTTGAACGTCTATTCTATGGGAGATGCTACAGTACTTGTACAAAAATGAAAAAAAATGGACCACGGCTACCCAATATAATAGTATATCGAAATTTACTTTTTTTCAGCACCTTTATGATGTGCAGAAAGAAGCTTCAAAAAGCCAACAAAGTATATAAATTCCTCGCCATTTTCTATTTTGAAATGCACCTAAGGATTTCCGTTTGCTCGTCTGTCCATCTTTCCGTCTGCGCATCTCTGTAGTATTTCTGGTAAACATTCTCCCGTTAGTGAAAATGATGAAGTGATCGCCTACAAATTTGCGGAAGAATTTAGAATTGACTTAAACTTTTACAAGGACGCGCCTACAACGCCCACACGCCTATAAGACAAAAACTTTTATTTATATAGAAAAAATCGGCCACGCCCATTCTATATTATAGAACATGAAAACTAAGTTTTTTTACTTTTTTGTCTTTTTACGACAAGGGTGATGGGTATAAAAAATTAGGTCACGACCGAATATAATTTTGGTATGGCATGCTAATTATCGCATTTTTATTTAAGAACGATTTGATTTAAATGACGCCGTGTGGATTTTTATAAAGGTGTGATTCTGAAACAGAAATTTGAACCAACTTTTCCACATAAATCTGCACTTATTTGGCGAATCCACATCAACAATTGTAGACATTACAAATTATATGGTAATTGACCTTTTCTCTTAATAAGCTGATTATATGACGAGATGTATGACATGTTGCATTATCTTGTTGAACCCACATATCGTCCAAGGCAAAATCAACTAATTCATGCCACAAAAACTCAGTTCCCACGTTTCTGCAGCGTCGTCCATAGTCGACGTAACGGAAATGCCAACTCACACCTTCGAGCCATGGACCATTCCAACGAGTTAATTTTGGCGAATGCAAAAGTCTTTCAGAAACCGTAAGTGGGTTTTCTCTATTAAAAACAGGAAAAATTCCTTCGTTTACGAAGCCATTTAAAGCAATTTTGTGCTTCATTCCATATCCGTTAATTGTAGTCCGAAGAGATTTATTATTTTTGAAATAAATTTGAACAATTTCTATACGCTGTACAACTGCGTATCTCTCCATCGTTATTTGCCAAGCGTTGCTGAATACAATTGGCTGTTTGAAAAAAAGCTTGGAAGGTATGACGTTTAAAAAATATCTAGGCAATTTGGTCATCCTTGGTAAAGCGGACAGTCTTATCAGAAGAGCTGATTGTACGAATCAGTTCCAAGAATTCTACTCTGTGCACTTATATATAGCAAGTATTTAAACTATTATCCGCTAAGAGCATATCTATCTATTCATTGATTGTAACATTTCTCTTTTAATAAAATATCTGTTGACATAATTGTGTGTTTCACTAAATTCTTATCATACTTAGCCACGAACAGATATTTAGGTTATGTGCGAGCGCAAAAAACCCATGTTGGTGTTACTTATTATAGTGTAGTGTATTACTGCTGAAGTAGCCGTTGGCACTTCGATGGCATGCTTTTCTGGAGCTTGAGAAAGCAATTTTATTCTTTCATATAAAATAAATGACATAAACGGTGTCCTTTGAAATATCTGTGTTTTTGTGTCAACAAAGACATTGAAAAGTAGGTAAAAAGAGGAAATGCCTGATCGAAAGATGTGTGCGCGTGTTTGTGCTTGCATACGAATAAAGAAAAAACCAAAAGTTATAAAATCGAATTATTTTCAATTTAAGATTTTTAAATACGTCAGGGTCATTGTGCTTACCGCTGCGCTATAGCAGGTTTTGTAAAGCAGTTGAGTTACTTACTGTTGAGGCATTATATTACTTTGATTGCACTTCAGGGATATTAAACAATTACCGACAATTGCTAAACAGAACTCTTTTCCGTCGGTCTTGTGTGTAAAACTGGAAGCAGTACAAAAGCTTTAATAAAACCTATACAATGAAACCGCAGGATATTTACTTTTACGAACATGTTTAAGAATTTGAAATGCGTTCAGTAAATTTTAATTAATTCATTTTGAATAACGTGCAGTCCTGTTTACTGTCAAATGTGAAGCATACAATCGCATTTGGTTGACGTAAAAGAGAATCGAAAAAAAATATATTTAAAAAATTTAAAAGCAATAAAAATGTTCTTAACCATTTCGTGCCCTTAAGCACATCCAGTAAACACATTACATTTACATTGAAAAGCAATTTTATGTTTTCTTCGAAAAGAGAAAAAGCAAAAAATTATGTGCTTAAGAAAGCAAAACTTAAATCCACTGTATGTTCTTAGTGCTGCGCATTTTTCAAATGCATTCTATCACCATTTATACTTTTCCTTGAAGTTTTAGGAAAAATACGAAAGCTTGCAATAGGAATTGAAGTGATTTGTGCAGTTCGTAAGCAGTTTTTCAGATTAGATGAGAAATACGTTTAGGATATAAAGTAAAATTCTGCTCTTTAATGTTGAGCAACATCCGTAAAAAATAGAAATGACGCGAAGCTTTTGTGTTGGAAAGAAGATAGCAAAGCTAAGTAAGGCTTGACCCTTCATTTCCAATTATCTTAACCAGCCGCTTTGGAGATGACCCCTGTACTTGTGCAAGCACAATGGGCTTCAAGGAAAAAGAAGTGAGGAAAGAGGTGTAGGATGTTGGCCGCAGCCAGTAAGTAAATGTGATGCCTTTAAATTATGATCCGCTCCGCAATGAGAAATGGATCTGGGCATGCCGACTTGATAATCGCACTAGGCTATGTGGAAGCTTCTTTAAGCAAATACATGAATAATATGCGGCATTTTCTGAATTGTAGTCATGTTTGAAGCTTATCTTGAAAAATTTCTTGACATATTTTTATTAGGGCCTCAACAAGCACATAACTGTGTTGAAATGGAGTAAAGAGCGCCTATGCTATCCTATCTTAACTAATAGTTTTCCTCTCTTTTCGGGGGGCAGGACAATAACTGATGTTTATGTTAAAATTCATACTTCGTTGATAGATGCGCAGAGAACGGGTTAATGATGATAAAAATGCTGGCCACTCTACTGACGAGCACCATGTCAAGATTGCTAAGGGTTTGTTGATTAACTTTTCCGTCCATCCTACGCTAGTGCATTTTCTCACACTGTGTCGATTTTCTGAGACTTTCTCAAGAAACTCAACTTATGTCGTTTTGAATCTGCCATATCCATATTCGTCTGATTTGGCTCCGCTTGTCTTCTAACAGCTTGAAGCTTTACTTTACTTCTTCTTCCTTTGTGCGGCTTTGCTTCAGTTTTTCGACCGAGAAGTTTCGTTTTTAATTTTGCTTATGAAATTCAAAGCGAAATAACTGAGGTAAACTAAAAAATATCTTTTTAACTTGATTTTTTACAATTTATACATATGGTTCTATCCCCGAAAGTTAAGGTCTATTGAATCATCATGAACAATTAGGGGTTCATTTTGGCTTATTAATATGTATGTAAAATGATGTCTTAAGAAGAATGCATATGGTTTTAGACGACCTTGAGCAAATCAAGTTTAATTTTAAATTCTTAAGATTTCTAAAACCAATTCTTATCACTTGTTTATATAGAGGCACGCGCTCGAGAAATGTTTTAAGAAAAATGGTTTTCACGAGTTATTTTGTGCTCAGTCTAGATATGCTTGGTGGACTGCTTAAACTTTGTTTAGCGAAAATAATTAAATAGAGTTTGATTGTTGATTATGCTTTAACTCTTGGCTTCATAAACAATCATGCAAGTAAAGCCAAAACTAACATAGATCCCCTACGCGTGCGCTCTAAACGAAATGAAATAAATAACATATTTCCTCGTCTTCCTCCAAAAAATGTTAAAGATAAGTCATTTAGAAACTTGACATCTCGATGTACCGGTAACATGTTGCAAGCGGTAAAAATGTATCAATTTTCTTTCAAATAAATTCATCAAATGGTTTAGTCCAGACAATTATATTAATTAAGGTTTCACTTAAACGATTCCGGACTTATGCAATAAATTGAACAGTAATTTGAAGTACGAGTTAATACAGCAAACGGCCTAACGATTTGCATTTGAATAACGCTGGGTCTATCTCAAGTTCCTCTGTGAGTTACACCTAACCTAAATGTATCCTTACACAACAAGTAGGGTAAGGTACAAAGACGGAACGATTAATTTTCACTATACTGTAATACTGGGTGCACGGGGCAGTTTTCTCCGTTTTGATGCACGTGTTGTAGAATCGCCCATAGAATACGCGGGGAAATTTTTATCGTTGTATCCATGGAAACTCATGAATAATGAATAAAAGGAAATTTCGTTGCTTTTGAAAGCAGAAGTTCATGCTCTACCGTATAGACTTAGTTCCATTTGCCCTTTTTTCAACACCATCTTCGAGCAAGAAATTCCTATACTTTTGCCAAATTTAAAGCCAATATTTTAACTTTAGTAGAATGTTAATCGCAGAGGCCTGCCTACATCAATATAGAATTCAATATTGATCAAGAAAACATGCATTTTGGATAATCTCAATAACTTCATTCCGTGCGTAACCTCAATCGCCGGCTTACAAAGGCGTTCTTGCAACTATGAAATTGAAACAATTACTTCATTAATTGTCCAAGCGTTTACTAAGTTTGCCAATCTGGTCCCTCTTCAATTTTCGTCCATTCACAAACATCAAAACAATTCTCACTATTGAGCATTTTCCATTAACCCAAATCGAACCACGATATACCTTTGAACTTAAATTTTTTTAATTATTTCAGATCGCATTTCCAAAAAATATACGGCCTGCGTATGATACCCTGTGTTTGTATATTGCATAAACAAAAACAATTCATTAAATTTCAATTATTCCCATGATTCTCATAAGTGATTGAGAACCACATCGTGGTGTGATAACACGTTGTATCATTTGGACTAAATAAAGCAATAAACACAGGCCCATCTAAGTTTAGCCTTCGCAAAGAAATTGTTTGTAAGTCATATAAGACGAACCTGAAATAAAGTAGGAAGAAGCAGGCAAGCAAGACAGTTCACAAGCTCGCATACTCTTTATCCAATTTATTATTTTCGGAAATGCTCACAATATATCTAATGTCGCTACTGTTAGCAATCTTATTTATATCTTATACTTTATCCACGACCTCATTGGCGAAGACAATTGGGAAATTGCATTAAAACACAACATATTTAATGTGTTCCTTATCCCCGCGAACACGAATTCCATAAACGAAATAACACACCCATTCAATGTGAATAAAGGAAGAAAAATCAGCTCATAACTCACAATAACATCTCCCGGTAAGTGAAAGTTAACCTAAGCCTGACAATACAAATAAACTCTCTTTTAAAAGCAATTTGTTCAGAAAGTTGTACTTGTAAGTAAAACCACTTACATGTAAAATAATGTAATCAAATTTTCGAGTGCATGTATTTTCTGTTTTGCATTTATAGCCAGCATTTGTTATATAAAGATCAGTAATGAAAGTATACATAAAAACTCCACATTCAACCCAAAAAATAAACATTTGGATACTTTAATGCGAGCGTGTGAACTGTAATCACACTCTATACAAAATGTAATTTTTATTACACTAATATCGCGAAGAAAGAGGTGCAGCAACGTCATCACCCTAGCTGATGATGGCTAGCGTATGTATACCTTTACATATATATATACATATATATATGTGTGAGTGCGCTTGATACCCCAAATAAATCATATTTTCTAAGGATTTGTTGTAGAAAGAATGTCAACAGCCATAAAACAGATGACGCGTGATATTCTGCTATAACGTTCTAACGACTAATGAGATTTTTGTCGAACGACTTGTTCCTTTTACGGGCAATATTGTCTTTTTTTTCTGTGTAAATTTTTGAAAGTTTATTCTTTTGTTAAGGCGTATGTAACAGGATTAGTATGGAAGTTATTCGTTAAGGTATGAAGGGAAGGGATTTTATTGTTATCGCTTTTCTCTTGGTAACGGTTTTATAATTTCAAAGTTTTTGGTATTTTTTCTTTTTTTTTTGTAACCCGTAGGCATCTCATGCTGAGTTTATGTATCAAGTTAAACTATTTTGTTCTCTTGTTCGTTGTTGCAAAAAACACAAGCTGCAATTTTTGTTATATTTTGCGAGCAAATTCCCTTCGCTAACCGGTCAAGTGGTTATTTATATACCCATATATTTTTGTTAGCATGAGCAAAAACAAACAGCCTGCATAATTACATATGTCATACGTAAGATAGGTGGGTTTTTCTTCAATTTTTTTTTTATTTTTTTTTTCTGTTTTTTAGTCGCGTGCTAATGCAATTTTATTTAACTATATTTTACTCAACTACATACATATTTCTACATTTTGCTTGAATGCGCGCACAAGCGCAAAATTCTTTAATGCTTACATGATACAACTTAGCTGCTTAGGATTTTTATACGTTATGACAGAGCAAAATAAAAAAGTGCAACTGAACTTTGAGTGATCACTAAACAGCCAGCCGCTTACCGGCGCTCAATTGTCCGCTTAAAAGACGTAAAAGTGGTGGTTAATTATTAAAAAGTGATGCGAGTTTAAAAGGGCAATAGAATGAATAAATTATTAGTGTGTTTTCTCTGGCTAAACAATTTTTTAATAAACTTTTTCAAAATAACTGAAGGATTCTAAGAACATTACAAATAAGTTATCTTCAAATTGGAACGAATTTTTCTTGACAAATTTCATAAAAAAAGAAACCAAACCGATTATGAGGTCTCCTTTTATCAATGTCACCATGAGAAGCGAGTCAGTTCGCTAAAGTTGCGGATGTCATAAAACCCTTTGAATTCAATCGTTGAAGATCACGCGCATGTATAGGTGTTTTGTAAAAGGTAAACGACTAAGTAGTTTCAAACTTCATGCCAACGTGTCCAGTAGTCGATGAGGTAACTTTCTTTACTTCAATCTAAAAATGTACACATTTTTCGTTTCGGGCTTATCCTTTCAGCCGAGGCAAAGTGATGTCCGCATAGCAGTATTTTCAGTTTCGAAAATATCCAAAGCCGGTCCAACAACAAACGGATAAGAACAATACAACATGAATTTGTTATGAAAAACCTCGAGGTGAAACTACGATGCTATGCTGCTACGACCCTACACCTCTTGTATAGAGTATATTAAACTTGTGCTGACGTATGTAACACTCAGGAAGGCTTAAGATAGATGCATCTCTTACTACGCCGACCGATTCAGATTCATTTTCTGAATCGATCTAAGCCTGTCTGCCCGTCTGTCTCATGTCTCTCAATGTAACTGGGTCTGGAACCTACAGATCGCAATTTTTGTGAAATTTGGCACTTCGACGTAAGGACGATTGCTATTGAAAATAGTTCGGATCGGTCCAATTGTTCAACTACTCCCTATGTAACGGCTTCTTTTGAAAAAACGTTATGTACAAAATCGCAATTTTGAAAAATTTCTCGACAAAAGTCGCTCAGTTAATATTTCAAAACTTTAAACTGGCCTTAAAAAAATTAGCTCGGCTGGGACAATATTTTGACCCACCTCTCATATACTTTGCTTACGAAAACGGAGCCTTTATTTGGTCAAAAACTTCAATTTTCAATATTTAATGGTGAAAATTGGTCCATAATTGACATAGAAATCAACCTTATCGGATTTCGACCGCCTGGGTAAATATTTTGGATACCACTCAATATAAGCTTTCAAAAAAAAGTGTGATTTTTAATATTTTATAATGAAAATTACCCCATAATAGCGAATAAACAAAAAATTAACGATACTGAATTTGCGTCACATAAGTCGACTTCTTACGCCAACATATATAGGAGTTAGCATGAACAGCAAGTGCTTATATGGAGAGAAAGTCGAATTTCTAGTGTTTGAAGGCGGAAACTGAAAAATAATAAAATTTTTGGAAGTAAATTAAGTTGCTAAATTTTGATCACGTCATGTAATGTGTTAGGCATCCTGCAATATGCGGGGTATTATTACCAAAGCGAAATGGTGTAAGACATCTAATGGCCAGCCTTGCCCAACTGTGATATTCTCACATGTTTAGAATACCGAACTTCGTTAGATGCCTGCTCGGAATGAGAGACATATAATCAGCAGATCGAAACAAAAAATGAAATGGCGGACAAAAGAACAAGTAACAGGTCTTCCTAAACTGGATGTCGTACGTGCAAACATTCACGTGGTGCATAAACTGATAACCTAAGATTGGAGCGGAGAAGACCACTGCTGATAGATTCTTCCAAAAGACGGTAGTGCGATTGAAGAACGATGGGACGAGGCAGCATCCGCAGCAGCGGCCGAATAGTGACGAGTCGTGACTATCAAGCCAAATTCTGTCGCAGCGTAACACTTACCGATTAGGTCCACATCCACTAGATTTCGGCCACCGCCCTCCCTGTCCCTTTTCTCTCCGCTCTGACCGTCACCGTTATTACGCGAATAGGCAAAATTCCCTGGATGATGAGCTTCTTTAAAAAGAAAAAAAGAAAAAACAAACAACAGAGCATCAGGCTTCTAACGGACTTAAATGAAAAATATGTTATAATTTAATCGGTAGGCATTTCTCTTGCATTCAGTAAATAATACATTTTTAAACTTTTAGTAAATGCTATTAAATTTCTCGACTTGACATACAATATTTTTGTGACATGAATGACTATAAGCACTCCATGAACAAAAATTATCTTTACATCTTCGTTATGGTAGACACACTTCACTTAAATACCTTTATAAAGAAAAAAATAATAATCGCGTGTCTTCATATTTTATGTCGTAAAAAATGGTAACAAGTACTGCAAATACTGTAAATTGTTGACTTACCTGCAATTGTCTTACAAAACCTTCAATATATTCTATATGTCCACACCAGTTCTTTAAGGAATTTTATTATTATCCTCACATGACGAAAGTGTGCTCAAAGGAAGCTAATGAGTTGCGCCTGCTTTTCGCTTAACAGTATTAGTTTCATTATATAATAATTTAATTGTAATGTAACAGAGTATTGGACGAACTGGTCGTTAAACATACAAATAGAATTTTGAGAAGGCGAAAATTTTAGAGCAAAGTGACCTTCAATGTAAATGGGGAGCTAAAATTTATAATATTTTCGATAGCACCGGGAGCACTTAAGATACGCTCACTCTTTTTTGTATCTATCGATTCAGAATCGCTTTCTAAGGTTGACCGTCCATGTAGCGTTGCATTCAACCTGTTACTATTATTATTAACTTTTTTGGAACTAATGAAATAAATTCTAAAAGAAAAAAAGTTAAGCACTAGCATCTTCGGCAATCAGCTCTACTTTATTCAATCAACACGTCCCAATTTTTTAGATACATTGATAAAACTTGACATATTGAAATGGTTTGGCCCCTACAATATACATAAATGTGCTTAAATGTTCCCGGCTAGACATAGTCTTTATTAATTTGTTACAATGGCTTGGAAGCAGTTGCTTAAACTAATTCGATTATTCATTGGCATACTCTTGTGTTATAAAGCAAAAAATTATGCTTTATTCTGGAACATCTCCAAAGATTGAACTCCAACTTAATTGCAGTATGCTTTCTTATGCTGGCCATCGAGGAAAACTTTAATAACAAGAGAACCTAAGTACTTGGAATAATCAACCTTGCAATTTGTATCAATTGGAAAGTGTTTTCAATAAAGATTTACATACAATTGCAGTCAAACGAATAGCAAGAAAATATCTCGTGTTAATAATAAAAGTTAGTACAAGGAAAGAAAAGATTATTTTTAAGGATAACAGCAATTACTTATGGATAGTAATTTAAGCAAGAGAATATAATAATTTTAAATTAAATGTCGAAAGGACTTTATTCAAAGTAAATTTCACCGCTGACTGTATAGTGTAAGTACTATGCGTTTCAAACCGATTTCTTTTGAGGTAAGTTGCTTGAAAATTTGATACTACACTATATAGTGTTTACTATTATATATTACACCCTATTCCTTTCTTTTCGTTTTGGACTGAAAACGACCTTTGCCAAGGTAAAAGTAAATAGTCACTTGTCGCAGCGTTTAACCGACTCTCCTTACGCTCAGCTGATATCATTACAAGGTGGAGATATTATTCAAATTAACTAATCGTCGTCCGTAACAGTCGCTGTTCAAGTCTGACAATAGGCTGCACTTTTCCCAAACGATCAAATAACGCAGGGCAACGGTCGCGAAAATATCGTTGAATCAAATCATGTAAAACAAAGATTCAGGACTCCCGCTACAGAGAATCCTTTTTCCACATATCTTTAAGCGTATGATAACTTAACGCGTACGTACTATTAGCTCCTTTAAAAGTGTGCACAGAATTTCGAAATTTAATGTCCTCTCAATAAGACAGCCAGCGTTTACAAAGCAATGCAATTATTTGCAAAAATTCGTACTAAAAACCAATAAAAATTTAGAATAAAGCTTTTTAGTTTTTACTTTACTCAAGTAATTTTTATAGCGCACAGCGCTGATGTGTAAAGGTGTATAAAATTTGTGGGGATATATGTTTTTTTAACTCACTCGGTGTGTTCCTTAACGTGCAAAACGGTGATAGTCAGAAAGAAGTGGGGCAAAGTGAAAGAGGCAAAACACACTGACTGCAGTCTAGGGTGTTTGTGTCCGATCAAAGAGTATTATGTCTTTACTAACCGACCATTCATTATGGCAAGTATACCCTACCGCGCTGTGATTTGAACCCTCGAACAACCATTTGGTATTCGCGATCCTTATCTATTTGATTATACTGCAAGTATACTCACCTATTACATGGATGGCTTTAGAGTCAATTTGTCGATTGATTTAAGTCGATCTGTTCATCTACACGTCTCATGTTTATGCACGCAATTTTCAGTTCAACCTATAGATCGCAATTTTTTAAATATTATTAAAAAGTTCGATATATTACCTTGGATGGAGTGTGAAACTGAATTGGGTCGGACCACTTTTACTATCACTCTTCATACAACGCCTTATATTGGAATAGTTTTTACAGGGAAAACGTTTAGAATTTCGAAACATCTCAACAAAAATCACTGAGTAATAGTACTTCGTGATACTAAGTCGATGTTGAGTGTTTAGATCGGATGAGCCTACTTTTTTAACTCCACGCAGCATAGCCTTTCTTGCGACTGGCCTTAATATGACAAAAGGGTTTAACCTTTAAACTCTTACAATGAAAATTGGCTGTACCACATTTGGAGTGGATAGGTCAGCTTCCATACCATCTCATGTAAAAGTCTTCATAAAATATAAGCCTTTATATAGTAAGGAAGCCTACTTTTTAGTACTTTATGATGGAAATAGTTGAAAAGTAACACCTTTGACAAGTAAATAAATTCTATATTTGAGCCACGCCAGTTCCGTTTTGTACTCCATCCCATGTAAGGGTTCCCATAAAAACTATGAATTTCTTTGAGAACCATGAAAAGGTAACTAAATGATGAGCTGTGATATGCGAAGTAGTGTAGAGTAGAGTAGTTAAGGGCCGCCTTGCCCGACTACATTTTTATTGCTTGTCACAACTGCAGTTATCGCAAAAGAGAAGAGATCACCAGGAATGGGGCCTTTGATATATATCTGGTATATGACTATATACTATAACTACATTTTTGTACAAATTTCCCAACTATTTTATGACAGATAAGAAAATCATTTAGTCCTTTCATTGTGAAGCAAATCGAAACTTCATTAACATACTCTTATAACTTGCATAAGTTTTAATAAATATTTATGACAAGTTTAAACAAAGTGGGTTAAGATAAATGTAAACATATAGAAAACAACAAAGAATATACCTAAGAGTAACATACTCCGCTTTTGTGTTCAATGCAATTTCCATTAATAATTTAAATATTTGAAAAATTCCCCAAAGCTCTCGCATCTGTACTCATCCATCATATGGAGACACAACGTTATAAATCATATATATATGTATCTTCTAGTTGGCATATATTTTTTTATCGAATCATAATAATTCATTGCTATCAGTAGAGAGAATATCTCTCATCAAAAAGTTAAGAGAAAGAAAAGCAGACCTATGCACACATTTACCTAAGGGCTACAACAGTCACATAGGGAGTTTGTAGAGTAGAGTAATTGAAGAAAACAGCATTGCAGCTAAATTGTAATTCGAAAATTATAATAAATTTAGTTCATGTCTGTTGAATTATTAAATTGACTTTATTGATTTAAATGTAGCCCAAGTGTGTGTACAAAGTCAATTTCCATAATAGTCGTGTATACACGACCTGAAGAGAATGGGAGTCTTTTTCAAATTTTGGTTAAAGGCTATAAAAGCAGACAGTCACTGAATGTTGTTTAAATATTAAAATAAAATTTAATGATTTTTCCGGAACTAGCGAAGCCTTCGAATGTGTTTTTGCCAGGTTTGTTGTATTTTTCTTGCTTTCTGGCCATCTACCAAAACAAAAAAAAAAATCTCTTTTGTTTTTATTTCGTCTTTTCCTTAAATCCACTGTCAAGTTTTCAAAGACGAGCGGAAGAATATTTTTACCATATGCTTCTGCTTTCCATTTTTCAACAAACAAAAAAAAAATGTTTATTCCGTTCTAGTGCTTTTCATAAGAAGAAAAATTCAATTTTGTTTTCAAACGATCAAGCTCCACTTAGTTTTTGTGCCTGTAAGTCGACAGTGATCTGAATATTAAGTTTAGGCTCCTTATGTACAAGCGATGTATTTTCAATAATTTAACCTTTCTAACTTAGGCAATAATGTCTGGAAAGAGGAAATAAGTTTGTATTAGTAAAATATCCTTTTGCAAAAGGAAGAAAAATTACATTTTTATAAATTTGTTAAATTTACGGACATTGCTTGTCATCATTAACTGTCGGGCTAAATTAGTTTCGTTTTTATTTCATTCTTTTAAATAAAGCATACTTAAAATATATGCCGACTCTTAATTTCCCCAGAGTCTTTCCTCCCTCAGTTATGCTATGAAAATTTTCATGCATAAAATTTTCTTTTTCCTGCTTACTCCTCATTAAATTTTATAAACTAGCACAAATGGGTCAAACTGTCACTGTGTAAATGGAGTACAGAAATGACACAAATGTGCGCCACTATAGAGATAGTGTGGTATTGCTTTTATTGTTATTTTAACGATGTTACTGTTATGCGACATATAGGACGTACACTTTTTTCACACAATAACTACGTTTCCTTTTTTACTGTCCCACTAAATATAAGCAACATTTGTTATTACCCACATGTACATTAAGATGTACAATCATGGTGAATCATGGTAAATGTGGATCGAAACACAAGCTTAGAATTTCGTAATTACTGCTAACGACAGATATTTTAATGGCATTTAAATCATAAAAATTAGAGAATGTTAAGAGGAGCGCACTATAGAATGGATGTTTTCCATCAATCAAGCATTTTTTCTGGAAATTTTCCAATTCGTACAAATTGCGACAGGTTGCTAAAATTTTTTCCACCATTAGATTGGACAACAGATACTCCGAAATGGCCTGAACTACTGAGAAAACTGAAAATATAGGGTAATCCATTTCCTGGTCCGCATTTCCATTTGGACATCTGAATAGTGTTGTTCTCCAAAAATAACGCAACATCCAAATAATATATTGAAAAACAATCTTGAACCAATTCTCAATCAGGCGTATTTTTCAACTTACGCCTATCTCCGGAAGCACACACTACCGACCGGTGCTACATATCGAGAACACCGCAAATTTCAAAATTTTCATCGAATAAGGATTTCGTAACATATAACATGTTTTGAAATTTGACTCTGGGAAAACAAATGCTGCTTATGGAACCCTAACTGGTAATTTCTTGTAAAAGTTACAAACTTGTATATATACGTACATAAAATGACAAAGACATTCATGGTACCGGTAGGGACGACGTTCTATTTTTAGTAGAGACACAGGCCATCAATTGATTCCTCGATTACATAGATTTATCGAAACTTGAAATTTCATTAAGAATTAGACTTGAAAGACAGCATTATCAAGATCGAACTGCATCCGGGGTACAACCACCAGTTAGGAACATGATTTCGTACGATGTTGCGACATAAAGAAAATAGGGAAACTTTTTATTGATAGCAAAGAAAAAGAAGAAAAAACCAGTCGTGACAGAATCTGTAATCCTCTCTTAAATCAATGTTCCGATATCTTTCTCTCTTACACCTAGACCACCTCCGTTTATCATATTACTTGAAGTAAAGTCATCGCGACATTCTGAAAGCAGACTGTTCTATGAACTACTCAAATATATGCAAAATTATTCATCAGCGATTTAAGAACCAACAACGTTTCAAAAATGTTTCCCTATTAACAGAGTTTAAATGAGTAATTTTTCATTGTTCCTCACATTTCCAAAACCATCAACCAGCACCCATCAATTAAAGTCACGACATTCAGGCTGATATCTATGCTGATGTATTAGCAACCAGTAAACGCAATTCACGCAATCCCTGCAATCTATGCAATCGATAAATATCAGGCAAATGGTTGCCATGATGTAACTATGCTGATGCTATAATGCATATGCTTCAAAGGCTTAAGTAATAAGCGAATACGCTTTCAATAAATTAAAATCTTTATTATAATAAATTTAAATTTATACAACTCTTCATTAATATATTATTGTTTTCTGTTTATTTCATTGCAGGTAAGATAGTGAGCTCATTATTGCGTTTGAATCATGTTTAAAGAAATTTTTACAAAGTCCTACGGTAAGATTAGTCACATCTTATTTGACTCACTATTGTTAAAATAAACAACTTTTTTAATAATTTTTCTAAGCATTTAAATGAATTCAAGTGCAATTACTTGGCAGACAAAATCGTGCCAAAATGTACATATTGTTCTAGACGCGTTACCTAAAAAGAAACATGAACCTTTCGCTATTCCACTTGTAGCATGTTCAATACCTTGCCTTAATTCAACGCAAATGGCAGATAATGAACGCTAAACACCGATTAAGAGGATATTAATTAACTGGTTAACTAGGTAGCTATAATATTAAGTATAAATATACAGTCCTTGTTATGTTGTAAGGGAGGTATTAAACGAAATAAATACAAAAAAAAAAAAATAGTGCACATTAAATGGAAGAACGTGTAGAGTGTATAACCTAGATTAATGATGAAGAACGCTTAGTGCATTTTTGTTACTTCCGTCCGTGCGTCCATCTCATTATACGAAATTCAAAAGGTTTAAATTCGATATTGAGCCAGGTTGACGCTGACAAACTATGTGTGAAATGGTTGAACTACAGGCCCACAAGTATCCTTGCGTTTTCTTAGGCACTAAACGTTGAATAAAATGGAATTTGTTTAAATGTTTTATCACTCAAATATTTATTACTCATTGCAGACATTGACCATAACATGACATTCTTCCCCTTTAAAATAAGGAAGAGATAAAGGTTTCCAAGATTCGCCTCAAGATGTGTTTAACATTTCTGCTTACTTTCGTCTTTTAGAACTATCCCGCAATGTCTGCTTCATGTGTGACGTAACATTTTAGCAAAGATTAATGACAATTTCTGCGTCTTTTTGACAGTAACAGCTATTAAGATTTCCGCCGTCGTTTCATATAGTTTTTACACATTTCCAACGCCTAAAACAGTACAATAAAGTATTTTGGCAGAAATAAAAGCAAAACAAAGAGCATAAAAAATCTTACACATGTTGCCCTGATGTTGACAATTTTACGACATTTTGTTTACAAAAGCGACAAGCAGAAAGAAATTTTTCAACTACATAATTTTTTCTTTTTCATACTTTTAACTAAATAATTCGCATTACACATACATATGTGGTTTATGTTTTCTTCAAATGTTTACTTTGAAAATTTGCCTTTTATTTTTTCTTTCATAAATTTTGTGTGCAAACTGTTTTTCTTAGAGAATATATGCTAAGTGTTGTATGCATATTTATGTACAACATAAAGTAAGAATTTTTGAAATTTCAGTTTTTCTATTTTTGGTTGATTTTAGACGAAACGTTGTCGTCAGACGTAATTAAGTTTTTTAGGTTAATTTCTTTTTTAAACGTTATTTAAAGGACAATTTATTTTTTGTTTTTTAGTTAAACACTCTTTTCAAAATTTCTTGTAAATTCTTAGAAAATAACAATTCCGTATACATGGAGATATTTTCGAATTTCAGGCGAAAGAGGCTTGTTTTTCAGTATTCGGCTCTGCAAATAAAACTTATGCTTGTCACTTTCTCTGTCTTATTTCTCTTTGGCGTTGACAGAAATTGTTCTAAAAAATTCAACTTTCTTTCATTAATTTTCGGCAGTAAAAAACTTCTGCAAGGCAGCCAAAGGCATTGCTCCAAGGCCCTAACTTCAGATCTTCCTCGGGCACATAATTATTACATCTATTGTCTTTTGTGGTTCTCTCTCTCTCTCTCTCTCTCTCTCTCTCTCTCTCTCTCTCTCTCTCTCTCTCTCTTTCTATAAATATCAAGTGCTCCATTTTGTAAAGTTACGGAAGCGAATCAGTATGAACACAATGTGGGTCGGAGCAGCAAAAATCAACTAGCTGCACGAAGGGTAACGTGGGACAACACCAAACAAAAAAATTTGTAAAAACTCTCAGTAAGCAACAAGCTACTGAGACAGCGATCTACGCTTTTGGTTACGCGATTCTACGAAGAACACAACTACCACATACACCACCGGGAAAATACGGATGCCTCATTTACCGATTTGTGCGGATTTTGTGAGGGAAAGACTGAAACGTCCTAACACTTTATAAACAGCTATTTGCAGAATCGCACATGGAGAGTTTTTCGAACTATTTATAGCGCCTCGCAGTATCACACTCCCTGTCAAGAAAAGTTGCGAAATTCCGTCGGGATCGGGAATGCTTCATCAATACAGTGGTTTTTAAGCGTCCACAGCTCGGCAGTGATGCCTGCAGAGAACCCAATTTGCTTCCTGACAATTTTCTGAACGCTACATGTTCGTTAATGCAGGATTAGGCAAGCCGCGCCAGATTTAAGTCGCAATGTTCCGTTCCGCCAAAAATTGGGGGAACACGTTGGATTAATACTCTACAGGTACCGTGTATATCATTATCATCCCTTTTTCTGGAAAACAGATTGTCACCGTCAACAATCAGTTGTCACAGAAAAGTATTTGCTGGACATGACATTAATTTACATGTAATTTTCATACAGAATATATTACTTAAATTGAAACATCGCCGGACCTGTGATCAACCCTCGTATGTAGCTCTCCAATGTACCAATGTAATTTAACCTTTTTTGTATTCTTTTCTTTAAACAACCCCCTTTTTTTATAGCGCTACAATGCACTTAGTAAATCAGCTCGTGACAAGTGTATTACTGTGTACAAAACTTATGACAAAATTCTATAAATTGTAACGCGTTGAGCTGGGGCTACAATTTGCTTTGACTGGCTAGTCCAGTTGCGTTAACAAAAACATATATATATATATATATATATATATATCATCAAAGTCACTGTCGCCATATGGCTAATTATCGAACCTATTGTCTCTTGCCCGTTAATCTGTGCTTATGTGTCTATTGGTCCGTTAAGCCACTGTCCAAGGTTACGGTCACTCACACACACATCCTCACGAAATCATGATTGCCTCTTAAGCCAAACCAAATTAAGAACTCACAAATAAAAGGGACTACTTACTACTGAATACGTGAGAATACTATATTTGTATTCTGCCACATTCACCACGCTTACAAGAGATAATTTCCTTCCTTTTTACAAGAGATAATTTCCTTCCACCTTTTTCCTATGACTGACGAGTAGTGCTCCACGTCTTCGTCCCCAGCCAGAAATTAGATGCATGTTTTTCTTTTCGAATTTCCCATACTTTTTCCTTAAATATATATATGTATATAGGTATGTATATATACATATGCGTACATCTTGAAATTAACGGTTCTTCCTCTCAAAATGCTTTGTTAAACCGGTTTTGTTGTTTTTTCATTACTTTTATTGCTACTTAGTACTTAGTCTTTATTTATTACCCTCATAATTACTATTAAAAATGTCATACATATACACAGATAGGTAAAGTTTCGATCAGCTCTTGATTTAACCATTTTTAATATCATTAAACAATTTTTAATATCAGTTTCCTTTCACTTATCTAGTTGCGTCTTTTCTTTTTCTGATCGCGTAGATTTGTAAATTAACCGTTCTCCATATTTAGCGTGAGCGTGTTCAAGTCTTATTTGTTATTATAATTATTTTTAATTATTCGCACGCTCATATTGGAGTAGGACCTTAGATGTACTATAGTTTTTTAATTTGCTTCACTAGCACACACAATTTAAAACTTCAATTTTTCTTATTTTACATACATACAAACGACAATACAACACGCACACATTATCTTCACATTGACTTTCACACGACGTATCAACGCCGAAATGACTTGATCTGTTTCTTTCTTGTCAATCTTTTTCTCTGTCATCGGTAGTAACCCACAAGGGAAGAGCATACCGTTTTCAAGTGCAGAACGTATCCCTATGCTATAGAGAAGGACTTATGACTTCATAACTTCTCCTTTTGTTGATTTGTGCGATTTTATGAGCGGAGAATTATGAAAAGAGGCACTAATTAATGGCATTTAGTTATTGTATTGCACACTACTCTCTTGCAAGGACCAGAGGACAAGTTGACCAACCAAAACCCCATACGTCTACATAGTCATTCTCATGCCGAGGAAATGACGCACTTAAGCGCTGTCGTATTTCACAGTTCAGATGTGTAATTAAAATATTGCAAACAAGAGGAAAATAGCTTAGATACTATATAATATTTTCCTTTTGGAAAGGGGCCTAAAAGTAGACAAAGAAAACGTTGGCATAATCTCTTCAACGTGACGCATGTCTTTCGTAATCCTAAATATATAATCAAAAATATTAATTATAAGCAAAAAATATGATTCGTTCACCTTCGAAGAAATATGTGAGAATTAACACTTTTTGTGAATAGAGTACATTTAGGAGGAACCCTTTAGAGATTCGGCATAGAAACCAAAATAAGTTTAATGATTAAAGCAAGTTTTCGTTTCCTTTACTAAGAAGAAGCAACATATCGTTTACCAAAACAACACCTAATGTAAAGGAGGGAATTTTCTTGGGCTTGTCGAATATGCCCGAAAGAAGTCTTCATGCCTTTTTTTCTCTTGTTATTACAACCACACCGTAGATGTCATTTTATTATTACATAAAATATTATGATTGTATTTTTTTTTTTTATTTTTATAAATTGTTTATTTTTATAAATTGTATAAATTAGCTGCAACTCGTTGTGCAAAAAAAAAGGTACATTTGTTTCATATATCAAATTACCAAATGCTATACAAAAATGCGTGTCTGGGTTAATTTAAGGGTGTGAAGATAAATTCGAATTTAACTAGGAAAGACAAAGACACCTTCCATATTTCTTAATTAAATTTAATAATTAATTATATCTCTTAATTTAAAATTAAGATATAGTTGGATTTGAAAGCCTACTCCGTCCATTAAAAACGTAAAATATTTTTGTGGACACCCTTTCAAAGAAGCTATTTTTTGAAATTCTGTAAGTTAGCGAAAAATGCAAATGGAAAAACACCCAAAGAGACTCTAGTGCGGCCAAACTAGAAAATGTCATTTATATCAATCCATATAAAAATATCTGTTGAATGAGCAAAAAAAATTCAAGCTTTTCTTTTTCATACTTCAAAGACAACGTTCCCATTAATCAATCACGCACTATCCACTTGTCTCTACATCTATCCGGCAATTTAAGTTATATGGAAATAATTACTTATTTCTCTCTTTACCAAATAAATTTTGACAAAAAATTAATTTATTTCGGTTCAACGGGAAGTAATTTGCAAAACTTCACCCACAAGCAATTAAAACCTACCCTTCAATGTAATTTTACAGACATTGTTTAGTCGCCCTATAACACGCTATAACACGCTACACTCTAGCACCCTCCAAAAGATTGTGTATATAATGAGAAGCTACACTAACAGGTTCTAAATTAACCCTTAACGGAACAGAGCGATAAGCATATTTACGGTAGATGACGGCAAGTTAACGAAGAAGTCAATTTTGTTTTTAAATTTTCTATTTGAGAAGCAATAACATCTTTCAAGAAAAAAAAATTCTTAAATCCTAAAGCTTAATTTTTAGCTTTGAAAAATCATATTTCATCGCGTACCAAACGGGGAAAGGTTTTATTTTAAATGCAATTTTCTATAAATTATCGCTTTTAGTTTTTTTTTTTAAATCAAAAAGCAATTTGTATAATATAAAAAAAAAAAAAGAAAGAGAAAAGTTCTCTTTCGCATATCTCAACCCTCAGCTCTTTTATCCTCAGATATGGTTTCCTTCCTTCGTTCCTATCCAGCCCTATGTTGCTCTGTTGTACATAAGAGTGTAACAATCATGCATTTCAAATCCTCACTACCAGTACATGCCTGTGATGATTTTCCCCATACTATGGAATGCTAATGAAGTGATTAGTTTGGAAAAATCAAAAGCATTTTCTTCCGGTATTATCACATCTTCATTTAACGATTTTGTTTTTTCCTTTTCTGCTACCATCCCTTACGGAATAAGTGTGTACAAATCGTTAGTAAGCACAAAAACATTTGTTACATTTATTGCCCAAGGCATTTTCAAAGAAAAAGGCCCAGTTTGCAATTTTAAATTGCAGTCTTTTAAACGGTCACTTCCTTTGGCAGCACTGTACACAAAACTAGGTTAATGCAAAGAATAAGAAATGCTGCAATCAATCAAGGAAATGAAATCTTTAAACAAAACAGGAAAAATGCTATATTCAAGCAAAGCCGACTTACAGATTCCCACGCAAATATGATGACGCAAATATGTATACAGAAGGCTGGAAGTATGTTTTTATCACTTATAACTTTCGAATCGTGTATCGCTGGTTAAAATATCAAAAAGTGAAGATCTGCTGCTCCGCAAACGTTGAATCAACGTTGGAGAGTTAGCCAGTATTTGAATTATATTATCAGTAGAAGAATTTAATCAAATTTAAAGAACATTTCTTTTGAAAAAATATCGTGTCCACACGGCATGCAACAGTCAATGATCTGAGACGAGTCGCATAATTACTGGTCATTAGACGAGAATTTTTACTAACGATCCAGAAACAGATCAACAATGATAAGGGGATAAAAGTTCTCCTCACTGAGTCAACCAATTAATAAATCACATTATATCAGCCTTCCATCTCGTCTACTGAAGTTTATCTATATATTCGTAAAAAGACTTCAGATTTATAGTAAAGTCCTTTCTTCGTCGTCGTAATCTTTTTTTTTTCTTTTCCGCGTTACGATAATGTGCCTTCGCATTATTGCCGTCAATATTCTTCAATTTGTCAATGATTATGGAAATCGTTTCATGATACCCGTTTTGACTGAACAGAAATCATTAAGGAGAGAGGGTACTGACTACTTCGAAGGCTTACCAGAAATGACATGAAACTTCTTGTTTCTGCAGTTAATGCCAGTTGTACAAATTTAGCAAAAGCTATATACAAACTTCTGCTAATGGTACCTTAAATATGTGCAGCTGTTCGCAATATCCAGAATGTCCCTTGTGCGTCTGATACAGGCGGAAATTTTTGAGATATTTTGATGAAGTTTAGTACAAAGACCTGTTTTGGCCCAAGAACGAAAGTTATTAAAAATGGTTTGAATTGGATAACCTTTTCAACCACTTTTTCGACCATTCCCAATAAAATGCCTCCGTTTGGACAGGCATTATATGAAAATAACCGCAGTACTAGTGTACGACATTTATTGGTGAGTCGCGACCCGACATAACGTTTTTATTAATTTTAGCTTAACGACAATAAAAAATATTGTTTTCATTCGATTCATGGTCTTCGACTCTTGGCCTCAGTCTAAAAACTTACACTATCTTCATATCTGCCTATACCTACTTCATTATACTCATTATTTGACTATACAGGGTCGCCGCGCTTTGAATCCAAGCACGAACGTTGTTGAAAAAGGATCAGATTACACCACAAGAAATTTTTCATTTTACAATGTGTTACAAAAAAAATCGAAAGACAATATTTTTTTTTGCTGTAGCGTACAAAACGAGCAGGGGCAATTTTTAATTTTTGGAAATTTTTCTATCTTTTTTATGAAGACCTACTTTTTATAATTTTATAATTAATATTGCCATATAAATTTGCTATGTCCACTTTAGATCGAATAGATCTATATTTCGGACCTCTTAGATCGGAAGAGCGTCGTGTAGGGAGTAAACCTTTATACGGTAGCAAGATGGACGTCTTGATATTTTGTGGCAAACGTGTGTAAAAAGCAGTAAGCTCTTTGATTATCTTTCCTAAATATGAACCACATCGGCTCAAAGTTTTTGCGAAAAGTGAGTCCTTCTATGGTAACAATGTATAAATAGAAGCAAGTTAATAACGAAGCTACGCCAAAAATTTTATTAGACCAAGTGATGTGTACATCCGAATGTTTTAAAGTAAAAATTTCTCTGGTGTTCAGAAAATAATGTTATTAGCGGATGTCGCAGGAGAAAGGACAAAGCTGATATATTGACATCCTTCATAAAAATATTTTAAAACTAATCTTATTTGCATTCAAGCACGAACTTAGATTTCCACTGACAATTCCTCTTCCTATCGAGCAGTTAAAACGTAATTGATCATCAGTATAGTAGGACAGTATAGTGTGGAATTTCTTGGCTAAAAAACAAAATTCGGAAAATTTTCAAACTGAAACGATTTTTGGGACTAATTTGCTGTAGATAATTTACTTGTCGTGGTAGCGACGTAATTAGGCCCATTTACTAATGCAAATTTCGTTTACCATAAAATTAATTGTCTTTCTTCTTTTTGGTTTATTGCGTAGTCTTTATTTACATGAAATTTAAAATATATATTTTTCATGGTTTACTTGACAAGAATTTCCCTGCTCCCCGTTCACTATCGTAAGAAAATCACAGTGAGCTTATGCGGTATCCTACCAATAAATTCAGATCAAGTTTTTTATGTACATAAATAGCTTTCTTAATTTATATTTGCTTTAATTATAAAAACTTGCACATTATGAAGTTAAAATGGAGCTAATTTCAAAATATCACCGCCAAGATTAAGATCTGCTGACGGTTTTATAGTTTCTATAAAATGATATTCTGTTCTTATGTCTGCAAAAACGCCTAAAAGAAATGATTTCAGCAATACAGCACTGACTTACCTACCAATGATTCATCTTCGCCTAAATACGGTCCATAATTTCAATAGCCTTAAAAGTTATTTAAATCCGAAAGAAACACAAATTAATTATTTGCGAAAAAAAAACTAATTAAATACAACAATTCATCGAAATGTTTGGGAAAACGATGAGCAATTACTAATAACTATTAATTTAATAATTACCTCACGCAAAAATTGTAAGCCTGCAAGCGAACAGTTGTGCCAATAGTGCCTTCTTTTCATGATGTCTAATAATTGTGCCAAAATGTTAAGCATCATCCATAAAGGATTAGGAAAATGCTTCAGCACTTAGAACGTGAAGTATGGTAAAGATGCCTATAATGACGGCGATAATGACGACGACGATCTTTTATTTTTGAGTTTTTTTAGATAATTCTCTCGACTTCTTATATGCTTTTATGTACTTTTTTTGGTCTGTGTTAACATTTTCACACTTATTCGTTTCATGCTGCATATACTCGAAAGTCAAGACACTGCGAACGTAAAGAGAATTTTATTAAACACGGTGTGCCTAGAGAGGCAAAAAATACATTTTTTTTCTATATATATGTACGAATATGTATATATATATGTACGAATATGTACGAATTAAATTAAAAAAGCAAGCCAGAAATTTATGAGCTTTTAATGGCATTAAAGTAAAAGCCGCCATTATGTTCGTCAATGAAAAATATGTTTTAATGTGTCGAAAAACTATAAATAAAATGATTTAATAGCTATGATGAAAACTCCGATAAAAAGCATTACCAATTAATCATTCTTTAAAAAAAAATGAATAAAAAATTCAATTAAAAAAATTTAAATAATTCAATTCTTTTAGTTTATTTATTCAATATTTTATTTCATTTCTTCACAGTTCAAACTCGTTGACATACTTTTCTGATTCACTTATCGCATATGCTAGCAAATTTTTTTATTCTTTTTTCTCGATTTTCCTTTTTTGCTATTATTGTTTTCTTTTTTGCTTAAACTATATATGATGAAGTATTTTATGCCGAATTGCTATTAATATGTATAAGCAGCAGAAGTACAGCACGAACCTTTCATTGCATAAGTTGCGCGTTTGCATTGCTGCAGTGATTACTGCTTAGTTCGCATAGCCCCTAAAAGTAGGCTGCTCTTGCTTAAATAATAGCTTTATATTTAGCATAACTATCATTACTGACGTTTTTTCTTTATTATGCATTCATTGTTGCAAATAGTTACAATTGTGTATACACTATATGACTAAGCATATGTGATGTTTTCACACCCACCAACAAAGAATATTTAAAATCTGTCATTGGGCGCATAACAGATAGCCTGCAGAACGACGCAGTGCGAGAAATCCAGATAGTTTTAAAAACAAAAATCGCCACAAATAAAAAATTTCCATAGGACCTTTGGAATGAATGTATTTATTCTCTTCAGTGCAATGCCGCGCAAGTTTAATAGTAGTTCAATAGTGTGATATTCCAACCCGTTCTGTGAGAGAATTAATTTTCCTAACGATCTTTTTAAATGTTCGTCTACGTTTGGTATAACATCTTCGCTTAACAAATACGCTTTTACGCTTCGACATTTTGTGAGCCTTAGAAGCAAATAAAAGTGAATAAGTCCTCAGTTCCAATTAGAGGGATATTCGTTATTGTTTTTCCGTTTTAAAGAAAATAATCAAGCATTTGTGGGTCCTAAACAAATTGGTTTTTAGAACTCAATAGGCTTTCGCGCTTTAATATATTTACTTCTTATTCAAAGTTTCAAAGCGACGCACAAGGTCAATTTTGTTAGTTTCGAAAACAAACGATGCAACCAAATGCTGAGAAAACGAGAGAATGCTACTCGACACGCTAGCTGAGCCAACACAGTTACTCGACATTCTTGCAAAATCAAACCCCGGGATATAGCCAATCGATTCTACAGGCCTTGAAGGTATAACAGGTCCATAGGTACAGTGTCACGTGCAACTTTGATTCGTTCCTTTGCGTATTTACGTGTGTGGTCCTTCTTAAAATCAATATTCACCCAGTGTATGATTACAAAATTTTCCTTTTATTAAAGATACATATCCAGTTTTCTAAACCGTTTCACGCACTTGTTTTAATAACATCAAATAAATGCAATGTATCAACATACGCAATGTATGTATGTACATACGTAAATACGTAGGCATTTGTACGTGTGTGTATGTGTGAATTCAATTCATTATCATCCTAATGTATGTTGAAGGTATAGAAAAGTTCGACTTAAACTCTCTTTTGTTTTACGCCATATTAAGAGAATGCAATAAGAAAAATTCTGCTTTATTCTATTTGTTAAACTGTTCACATTAAAATTGTGTGCATACCTGGAGTTTATCAGAAAAAAGTACGAAAACATTTGCTCTAGTTTACAAATAATAGCGACTACCACATTCTTTCTTCTAAAGAGAAACCCGGTGTGCGACACTAATGGCCTGATTACATTCGGGACAATGTGTAGTAAGATAACATTCAACCTTAACGTATACACACTTAACATAGCTTCACTTCAATTTCACATATTAATTGAGTATAGGATAAGGGTCAGTTGTCCGTTCTCTTCTCAATTTTATTGATATCTACGATTAATGAGAGAAAAAAGCACAATTTTATTATTTAATTCAAATCAATCGATACACATCCACGCCATCACCTTTCCAAAAAAAAAAAATTTTTTATTTGGCCCATGCGAATAAATTAAATTAACCCATATTCTTAAAAGTTTTGTCCGTGGGTATAATTGAATATTCGCATATGAGGTATATATGTGTATAGGTAAACATTTTTCAATTTATCGTAAGACGGCAAATATGAAAAACCTCCATCACACGACATATTACACCGCAAGTCATTGGAATATAACAGAACCTATTACGTTGACATATGCGAGAAAATTAATATTTGAGTAAAACAAATTAATCAGCAAGCTGTTGTAGTTGCCTTTGGAAACATCATAAAACAAATGGATAATTGCCATACGTTTTACGTAAACACGCACCGTAAACTTAACAGATTATGAACTGTTGCTACGCGAATGATAAAAAAAAAACCTAAATGATTTCGAAGTCATCAACCGGAATAATAATAAAATCCGGTAATTGTTCAAATTGTAGAGCCTGGAAATTTGACGACTACGTTTTTTTAAGCTACGCTTCTCCATAATACAATTTTTTCTTACATTTTATTTTGATTATTTGAAATAGACAAATTTATAGCGCTCACGCTTATAACGCAGAAGCTCATTCATTTATAATCTCGGTTAGGCTTCCATGTAGTTTCGATTATGAATCTCTTGTGTTCATATTCAATCTCAAATTTCTCATTAAGCTTCTTAATATCGTGTAGCTTCATCTGAACCCTTATTCATCTTCTAGGAAATATATTTCTACGAATATAATACGCTCTGGAATCGTAAGAATCTTGAATCATGAATCAGCATCCGGGACAGTTGTATTTATTAGAAGCCAATTACGAGTGTGATTGTCGCTCCTTCATACTTCCAATAGATTTTGTCCGGCAATCTTTCAGCTTACCGTTATCCTTCGCTCTGCTTCCAATGGCTTGCTGACTGCTTCTGGGCCCATACCGATGCCAGACCGTTGATATGGCTGCTGGGTACGCCGCAGAAAGACGCTATTATTAGTTGCAACACAAAACTTAGCGTACACAAACGTTTAAAATAACAAGACTTGCGTACCTCGTATAATGCGTCCTTCTATACCCGAAGAAAACTAAAGTTAGCATAAACTACAATGCGATGATATATTGTTACAACATAATACTCTAAAAGCTTAACCCACCTGCGCGTTCAACAAAACCGAAAATTTACGTCGAAAAATAATATACACGAACGTATCTGAAAGATCGTTAACATAACGTTCACTACGTGAATACATACATACACGGACGTAATCACACGGACGTAAAAACATGTTATCTGACGTTTGAAAACTGTTTACGAATGTTTCGACCGGTGGATTTTTAAAATGTTTCTAACACTCAGAAGTAATGTTCAGTAATCCCATAACGTTAGTAGCAAATTCAGAATTGGCCCGGGCATGTCTCTTCGTATATCCGTGCGTCCGTCTGTTCTCCGATCGCAAAAAGAAGAACAATGGCTTCAAATATTGGCAAATCATTGAAAACCACGAGGATTGCGTTTATTAGTATTAAGCATGAGACAAAAATCGGCTGAGGTTCAAATCAACATGAAATTTACAAAAAAAAATGAAAAAACATGTGCTTTCTCTGGTCATTACTTATAACTCACTTTGAAAGATAAAACGATGAAAAGAGCGGGTAATCGCAGACAATCTGCGCAAAAATAATAAAAATCGGTCCCGCACATCCAATACTCATTTTTTTTTAAGAAAACGATAGTAGGCGCAATCTCGTGGAATTTTCTTGCTTGCTTTGAATTTGCCTGATTTTAGCACGCAAATCGGCGATGGGATTGGCATAAGAAAGTAGAGCTGGTCCAATTGCTATATCCCGTTATGGACATTATGATACTTGTTCTTATGCAACACAAGCATTTGCGAAACCCAATGGAAGCTATGTGATGACTATGACAACAAAGCAAATAGGTTACAAACATGTGTACACGTATCACAACTCATCAAAAAATTAACGTAAAAGTAATGTACATGTTCTTGCTTGTAATTATTATGGAAATGACACTAAGAGGTACATTTATGGCCTTTAGACCTTTGCTTTTCACTAACCAATTAATTGGTTTCAGAAGTCACACCGAAGACAATGATTGGGAGCCCTTTAAGATCAGGCTAGATTTTTTTTGATGGGGCTTTTATTGTAATATCAAACAAGCGGACCGACAGAGTTACAAGGCTAAACGAATTCTTATTGATTGAATACATTTTATTTTATCTAAGATACGTTGTTATGCGTTACAAACGATTGACAAATACTTTTTACCCACGGCAGTACCTATAAGTGTCATAACATCTCGTCACACATTAATGAATTTTCTCATAATAATCAAAGAAAATGTGAAAAAACTTCCAAATTACAAACGAAAATTTATTTCCGCTTTTTTTGGAGCTGTGTGTGAGTAGTTGACTTTCGATTGCAAGTCATTTATATTCGTTATTCCTTTTTTAGCATTTATTGTTTTCTTTCGACAGTTTATTATTTACAGTTGTTGTCGTTGTTGTAAGAAAGTGTTACAGCATACAATGGTATAATCAAGTCTCTAAACAATTGCCTGAAATGCGAAAAAAGGAGATAAAAAGCATCAAGAAGATTATGAGCAAAACAAAAAATTGCAAAAAAAAATCCTAAATCTCCGCGGAATGCACGCAACAGAGATCACATAAAAGAGAATTATGTTAAAATTTCCTCTTTGACATTAATGCGAACATTGCTGTTAACATGCATACGTTATTTGACATAACCGAATTCTGTTACACGACCGCTAACGTTCGTTTCGCAATACATTTCTAGTTGATGTTTATAAAAATAAAAATTTCCCCCAGTTATGATTTGATGGCTGCTACGTTGTAAAATCAACAAGAGTAAAATGTACTTTCTGAGAATAAAATTTACTTCCCTGTACATTTCTTATGGAATGTGTTTTTGACTTTGCTGAGAGTAAAATCTACTTGCTGAGAATAATATATACTTTTCTGCACATTTCTTATGAAAGGTGTTTTTGACTTTTCTGAGAGTAAATTTTTTCTCTTCACAAATTTTTTATTGCTATTTTTTTTTTTTGTAAACAAACGATAGTCTACATATTGTACCCTACACACAGAGCATATTACATTTCGCGGACGTATGTAACACGCAGAAAGACTTAAGATTGGCCCACCTTTTATTATATCTATCGATTCAAAATCATTTTCCGAATCGATCTGAGCCTGTCCGTCCGTTTGCTCTTGTCCGTCTGAGATCTGTCCACGTTAATTTATGTTCAAGCTGAAAGTCGCAATTTTTGAGATATTTTTATAAAATTTGGTACACTGACGTGCTGACGAACCCTATATGGTTCGTATCGGTCCACTTCTTCGACCACCCCGCATGTCACGAGCTATTTCGAAAAGTCGTTATATGGGGAAACGTTGCAATTTTCAAAATTTCTCGACAAAATTGTCCACGTAATAGTGTATCGTCATCCTAAATTGTCGTGAAAACTTTGGGCCGGCAGGTCCAATTTTTTTAACCGCCGCTCATACAAAGAAAACTGGAGTTCATCTGACAAAAAGGTCTAATTTTCATTTCTTCACCAAATTCGGACCATCACAGCCTATTTTTGGGAACCTTCCCTACGTAATTATTTTCACGACAATTTTTGTGCAAGTTTTAATATTTTATGATGAAAATTGGCTCATAATAGTAATTTGATCTAAAAATGAATTATGCCGAATTTTGAACACATACCTAAATTTTGGAACTCTTTACGGATAGTAAATCTTTATTTTTAAGAATTGTGTTGGACAATCTGGTGTAGAGCCTAACTCGACTATTTAGTTTTCACTTGTTTTACTTAAATATAAGCACTTTGTAATATTTTCACGCCTTAAATTAATAATAAGGGATTACGTTTACTTTACCTACCACTTTTTCTAAATAATCCGCGGTATTGCATTCGTATAAATAAAACGGCCCCATGCATTTGCAAGTGTTAGCTGAATGTAGTGTAGTGCAATAAGACTCTCAAGACTCTCTGGAAACTATCGAGAGCGAACGTCTTAGCTTTTTTGTAACTGCAATCGTTGTTCGCTGTTGGCACTGTTGATGATGATGTTTATGGTCGATCCGCAAAATCCAATTCAAAAAGCAACTTAAGGAATCGCACGTCGTTTATCGCTACGGCACAGTATATCAAAAAAATTAGAACTACCCTCACTGACAGAATGCTTTGCGAGGTACTTTTTAGTCATGATTTGATGTTGCTGCAGAGAGGGTAGAGCCGCGAGTTGCGTTGGTTTATGAAATTGTTTAAAATTGCGTGTTAAATTAAAACCCGGGTATAATAGTAGTAGCAGAAAAAGAAAACAAAAATCTTGTTAAATATGAAAGCAATATGAAATAAATATTACAAATATTTAAATAAACTAGTGACATAAGTAACACAAAAAAAAAAAAAAAAAGAACGAGTAATCTAATTGACGCTTGTAAAATTAATAATACAAAAGAAAGAAAGTGTAAATTGAGAAAATTTAAAAGTAGCAAAAAAAAGAAAACAAAATATAAAACCCTAAAAATTGTATTAAATGTTGTTTAGTCATGATTAACAACACTTGAAAGCTCTTACCAAGTGGTTAAAATAAACGACAATTACAAAAACAAAGGAAAGGCAAATATTTAAAATCTATTATATATGCATATACATATTTGTGCTTTTTTTTGTGTACGTTCTCACTAACACGTCTTTTTTTAATTTACTTGAGAGTAGAATGTATGTCAGACATTTAGAAAGAATTGTCGCTCGACTACCTCCGCTGCATACTAAAACTAATTTTATCATCATCATTGCACGAAATGCCAAAGTTTATTAGATAAAATTTGTTAAACAATAGAAAGAAAAGCAAAAACAAACTCATAAATAATAAACCATAAACAAAAATAGCGAAACAAATTTCAAGAGCAAATTACAATAAAACGCTGTATGTTTTAGATAAATAAAAAATAAATTTAAAAAGCTTTATAAAGAAAATAAGAAGAAAATAATCGAACAAAATGTTGGCGGTTAAGAATTTCTTTTTATCCGAACGTACCAAAGCTCCGGATACTCCGCAACGTTTCTCTCGTATGCCTGAAGTTTTTCTGCGAAGCATAAGACGCCGGTCGTTACGTGTAAAACGTGCTAAAAGCCTAGTCGTTGCCGATCGCGAAAAACGGAAATCAGGTGAGGTAGAGTATTTATAACAATAATATGATGATTATCTAATATATTTCGAACTATAAATAGTAATCTTGAAGACGCTTTAGTGGCCAGTACTAGTGGTAGTATTACCAGATTTATGCCTGGTTTCAACAACACTCTTATACACACACTTTTTAAAATCAGTTTTCCATATGAGCTCGTCAGACTGCGGAAACCATTGTTTAGAGCATTGCAGGAAATAGCTTATCGCGAAGGGTTTATAAATCCCTCTAATGCCTTAATCGCGTCGTGATTCCTTTTATATCTAAAAAAACCCGCCCAAAATATGCTGAGGCATTCTATAAATAATCATCAGCAAATATTTCTAATAATTGTAGGCTTAGTTGCTTGGCGCAAATGTAGGTTTTTTTATTTCGTCGAAGTCCAGCATATGATGTGGAAGAAAGAAAAAACAGAAAGGAAGTTTTGAAACTATTTCCACAGCCGCATTTCCACAATCATTTGCAAAACAAAAAAAGAAAAACAGTTTACTAGATTTTAAAAAATCGCAAATTGTATACATATGTATATATATAACTCCAACTGAGTAATCAGGTTAAAAACTATTTTTTTGATGGCAAATCAAAAAATTTTTTCAATAATCGCAGACCATCAATATTATATATATTTTTTATATAGATCTTCATTAAGTTTTCATAAACTAAAAAAATACGGCCATTACCAAGTTTAAAGGGGAAATCCAATGTTAAACTTTCCATATATGTCATAGAGATAACGAGCATCGTATATTCGGCTCAAGCCGAAGATAAATTTTTTGCTTGCTTTTAGACATAAACTTAATTAAAAATGATCAAAATAATGGTAAATGCAAAATGAATGAGAAACAAATTGAAACCCGTTTTACAAAAAAAAGAAGAAAATAACAAAAATTAAATTTCAAAAAAATTCACAATTTGCCCAAGTATATTCAAATCAATTAGGAATTTATTTAAATAAGTGAACAACAAACACGAATTTATTTAAAAACATATGTACATATTTTTATGAAATTATTTCTTAAATTCTTAAAACTTCTGTCCTATCAGGCATAGCAACACAAATCATCAAAGACTTAACTTAGTTAGTTACATTAAATATTACAAAATAAAAATTTTAGGAAAAATGAATAAATAGTAGGATAGAAAAGGTTAACGATATTCGCGTTGGATCAATTCTTTTTTATACGGCCCTACTAGCTTATCACAGCAAAGAAGATTTTTAACAACGACTTTTTTTTGTCTGCAAAGAACTTAGGTTCTGTACCCATTACTATAACCTAGCTAAAAGAACGCGGTGTGTTTACGGAGCCATATGCAAGCGGTAGCTGGTATCCCCCAGCGTGTAAGACAATCCTACTTCACACAGAGGACGTACACCTAGTTGGAGCACCAGGCATGGTAGATTGGACACTGAACAAACCCTTCTCTATAGACAAGGCGAAGCCTACCTAGCACCTATCTTTTCGAGTAGCCACAACCGCCACGATACCTATCGACTTGGGCACAATCTGATTCGATCTATAAAACTTTTGGCTAATCGTCTTTAGCGGCATAACCATTCTTGTAGAGGGTATACCTTGCAATGTCACGCAATTTCTCTCCATGGCTTTTCAATCTGTAAGGAGATGTGGTGACCCAGCAATGCTAAGCATGCATTTACCCTAATACTTTACCTTTTACCCCTTTAATACATAACAGACCTGTTCTAGATCTTTAACCGCCATAGTAACAGATTGCTCAGTAAAAAACTAGTCAAGCAAACGACTTTCGATGCTTTTCATGGCATCTCCATGCAGAGTTCCCGTCGCCAAGGGCTCAAGTATGATTTTTCCACGATCCTACTCACCTTCTTAACGAAAGAAACTTTTAGATCGCGAAGTTGCACGCCAATTGCATACTAAGGCGCACTTTCACTTTCCCCAAGCATTTTGGACAGTCGTCTTTGCAATATTTCTATGTTGACATTGCCTTTGCCCAAGCGTTGAATGCCACAGAACGAATTAATATATAAAGAGCTTGTTTCCCAGAAAAACATCCAATCCTGAATCCAGCAGAACCCTTCTTAGTTGTGATTGCAATGGTTTGCGTTAGTTCGGGTTTTCTTTTTTTTATTTCGTAAAATATTAGTGTACCAAGAAGAAATGTGTAATTATTCCTAACGTAAGTAGTGTTTTCTATTGCTCATTTTCAATTCTTTCAGCAGTTGCATTCACCCTCCTCGAACATCTGCGGTGCTACTGGTAAGGATACACCACCTATAAGCAGCAGACATAATGTATGCTTCACAACGCTATTTTGTAAAAAACAGCTTTATAAACTCTGAAGTCCCTTCTTCCTACATTTTTTTTTTATGTAAAAATAGCAGTTACTCCGACAATATAGAATAAAGAGAAAAAAGTTGTTAGCAACATATATATATGGGAGATTAGCAAGACGGTATTGAGGTTTTATATTTGTTCTCTCAATTATTAATGACTAACTTTTTCTTAGAACCGCACCTCACGATCTTGGGAGTATGCCTTAATCCGCAACAAGAATCGAGTAGATTTCCAATTTACGGTTATCAAAGCCAGGTGCAAGTTGCTGGACTCCGTTAATTAATTAATATTGATATTATATAAGTGCTTTCAGAAATTGAAAAGGAAGAGCCTAGTTCCTTCAGCACAAGTATAATGATATAAAGAAATGTATTCATATTTCATCAACTATCAATAAATAGCAACTGTGGCGCCTGCGTCCAATTTGTTAAGCAATATCAAGTACATTTCTAAAAAAATATCGTAGAACACGTCGGAATATGAATATAGCAGTTATTTGCGATTCGTGTAGGTCTCTGAATGCCGGAAAAAGTTGCTCATTCGCAAATTGAGGATAGAATCATTAAAGTCCTTTTAATCGGCATCACCCACATCAAATTCCTATAGACCATTCAAGCGGTTACTTAGCTCCATTCTCATGGAGTAGCTGGCCAAGCGTAGATTTGATCGATATCTCGACAAGAGCATGTTGGGAATCAATGTGCACATAAAGAATTCCATAAAATGTTTCCACTTGTGATACCCTTCAAGTTCAATGGCCTCGTTATGTCTAGAAATGTCGATGTGGACTGGCCAAATAAGTGCAGATTTATGTGGGAAAGTTTCAGAATCAAACTTTTACAAACATCCAGGCGCTGTCATTTAAATCAAATCATTCTCAAATAAAAATGCCATAAACGCCATGCCATAAGGAAATTATATTTATATACTGTCGCAAACTTGTAGGCAACGTCTTCATTTATCTACAGGCAGATCGATGTGTATGTGAACAGACGAACATGTTTAGAGGTATCTTAAATTTGAATCCGGAAAAGAAATTATGTAGTTTATGGAGTTTTCGAAGCTTGCTGCTGCCCTTTATAAAGATATTGAAAAAAAAATTAGATTTTGATATACTATTATAAAGGGTAGCCAATTTTCCCCATTATCGCACCAGTTCTGTAACATCTTTATTAGAATATATGATCATATTTGTATAGATTTATCTGCTATTGTTTATGAATAATGAGCAAAAAACGAACTTGTTTTTCCTTTAAAAAGAAGAGATGTTTTCAGTTTACGTGGTAATTTGGGCGTGTCCTTCGACCGATTTAGCCCATTTTCAATACCAACATGCTTGCGACACCTTCGAATGTTTCCGTCAAATATGAAGTCGGTAGCTTAATTTTTGCGGCCAGGAAAATGTTTACAACACATAGACATTACATAGACGGACGGGCGGACATGCGTATATCAGTACAGAGTTTGATGCTGACCAAGAATATAAACACTTTGTGCGGTCTCTGATGCTTCCTTCTGGGCGTTGCAAGCGTTTTTCACAAAATGAATATACCCCTCATCTTTCGGTGATGAGTATAAAAATCATAAACTAATGCTTAGTTTGGTTCATGTACGATGGTCTCTATTGACACAAATTATATAATTAATATGTAAAGTTCTAAAACGCTTTGTAAATGTATCTAATGAGGTAACTATAGCAAAACGTGAGCAAAAGGAAATTGCATAAAAATATTATTTTCGAAAAAAATAGAAATTTCGTTTCATCATGCAAATTGTATTTTTTCATTTTTCATCATTTTTGGATGCAAAGCGAGAATTACCATAAGCGAAAACGAGTATCAAACTCAAGTAGGGCTTTGTCGTCAACAGTCGATAGATGGCAATCACGGAAAAGAATTACACCGCAAACTTATTCTTCGAGACAAAGTTTTTGAGTCGGCACTCATGGTTTTAAAAGGTAGATGGGCGTACGTGATTGTTCGCGCCGATCAAGAATATATTGGACTTTCGATGTCACTACGGCGAGGATTTGAAAACATCGGTTCATTCAAGATATCAAAAATAGTAAATTCTACTTTAAAATCGCATAACTAATTTATAAATCACACGGTACTGGTTTAGATAAATATTTATAAACATAAGCATTTAGTCTCGTTTTTAAATCATGGCCGTTTTTATAATCTATTCTATATTTTCTATTAAGTTTAATTTTTTTGAAAGTTTTTACTAATTGTAGAATAGTGTATGCACATACTTTTCACGATTGCTGTTACGTAGTAAAATTGAAATGTTTTCGCTCAAATGGTCAAAAGGTTCCGTACGTTTGAGAGGGAAAACTCAGCTCAACTTGTTGCTTTGTGACAAATGCAAACTCGTCGAGAACAGAAAGAAATAATGAAAATTACTCCCTTTCACACATTCATTCATTCGATCACAAAAAAAAAACCACTTTACTGTAATAATTCGTACATACGCAACATAGAGATTGTAAATATACTTTTATGAAACCTATGTAAGTGTACAAACGACACCACTGGCATAAACAAGTAATATTTACAATAAAAAATTGCGGTGGCAATAATACATATGTTGACTGTTATGACTATTATGTTATGCATGTATAAATCAATAAACAACGAACGTTTTGATGTTTTCTCTCCAACTATAAAGAAAAACAAGGCAACCTTTGCTAGTTTAGTAAAGAGTTATTCAATATTATCCAAGCAGAAACCACTGCGCGTAACCCTTTGACTTTGTGTTAATATGATATTAAAATTATTAAAAAGTTCTGTTAGATCCGCAGCAAACACGTGCGTAGGCTTGTTCAGGCCAAGGCCCTGCATAGTAAAACACTTGTTGTTCGCTGAAGAGGAGGGGCAAAACTTTTTAATGAGTAGCGAAAAAAAGGTGTGCGGTTGCCTTCTTTGGTGTTCCCTACCACGAAGGGCAGACTAGACAACGGATGCAATCACTTAATTTAAATTCTATTTTTTTATTTTAAACTAAATTATTGTTATATTTCATTTATTGCCTTGCATCAAAGCTTCGTTATTGTTATGCTACGCTAAATACACCAAAAAGGAGCTCAGTTTAAGTTTTTGCGTTTGAACACAAACAAAAATGGTGCGCAGGCGGCTAAACCATAAGTCAGTCGACATTCAAATCTCTAAAGGGAAAGGCTAGTGAAGCAATCTAGTATGTAGGTATGTATTGATCGTTTTTTAAAAAAACACAGGAAATTGAAATAGTTTTCGTCAAAAGCAATTTAGTAATTTGGAAAACTTAAAACTAAAACTGCGTATTCGTAGACCTATGTTATATGAACTGAGATTTAAGTCAGTTGTCAGTGGTAACTGTCATTTTCTTAGAAAATTTTCTAAAGAAAATCTAACAGGCGTAGTGCAGCATTAAACCCCTCAACTCCCATAAAATAAGTGATTGTGTTTGCCAGTCATCGTTTTTGCCATTTTCTCTCAAATTTGGTATTATTCCGAAGCAAAGGCGCCAAATAAAACTTTCCAATATCAAGTTTGCACTAAAACAGTGCTGTTAAAACAAAGTTGCAACTTGACAAAGAGTATTTTCCACGAAATTGACATTTTTTACACTTTCCTTTAATATTTTCTTTCAATTTTCAAAATGTTTTGCTGTATACCGTTATGATGAAACCACTTGGCGGCCCGCTCAAAATTACAACACAAACAGATCACGGTTTTCGAAATCTGAAAATTTATGATTAAACAACCAATAGACTCACTAAAAGTTTGCATAATCGGCGTTGCAATTGCTTGCCAGAAGCCTGTGGTTAGTGATGTCTCAGCTATGGACCTCAGAATACGACTGTAACGCGCCATCCTGCAGCTTTTCGAGACAAAGTTTTCGATTTCGTAGAATCTTGATGCAAATGACTTTACCGCCGTTCTCTGGTAAAGGTTTTCGTTTCTCTGATCATTACCGTATCCATAGCCATTAAGCTGACATAGCTTAAGAACAAACCACATAAAGAAACCGACCAAATATGGTCAAGCGCACTAAGATCTGAAAAGTCGCGAACATGGACTTGGTACATTGTTTGTAAATTTCGTCGCGGATATGGAAACTACGATAGTGTAAGCCATTGTTAAACTCAATGAAATTCTTAAAAAAATTGAGGAAGAACGACACATATCATCTTATTCATTGTTATTTGTATTTCTTTTTCTTGTGACCAAAAAAAAAGCTTTGAATTATTTACATAAGCCTGAATATAAAAAGTGGCCATATATATATATGTATTTATATATATATAAGTTAACAATGAACAATTTAACGAACCGAACTTTCATTTGTGAATTACTGTTGAAACGAGTTGATAACAGGCGATGAAAGTGGCTTACTTGGGAGAAAGATCACGAGGTAGCACTGGTCAAACGGTGGCAAAGCAAAAGAATCAGCACAACGTTAGGTTATATTTTATGTTTGGTGGAATTGGAAAGGAATCTTGCGCCATGAGCACATGCACACTTGATCAGACAATTGCTTGCGTTCCCTACAGTCAACAAGAAAGCCAATTGAGCTGAGGAATAGACTTTAGAGACTTGCAAAAATTTAGGGAAGCTTGGCTCGGTAGTTTTGATGCACCTACAGTATAGCGTGCGACAACTACTTTTCGTTCTCTGCAAGATTTCTTTAATGGTGTAGAGGCACCTTTTTCGGAAGAGGACTGTAAAAATCATTCGATTCAGTTCTCTTATCAATGACACAATGATTTATGATTTATAGAAAAATGGCAGAGAGTTGTCGATCCAAATGGGACGTGGCAAATGGTTTAATGAAATAAATGCATTGAAAATATAGAAAGAAAATATATTTGAAAAAAAAAACACCACGAACTTTTTCCTTGCTTCATTACGCGTTGTTATAACAATTTCGCTTCTTACACTTACTTGAGCTTACTTTGATTAAACCTTAGACTTTAATAACAGGCAATTTATGAGCAGTGCTTTAGCGTTAATAAAATATATCATTATTAACTAATTAAGTAGTTGTATGCTACATATAAAACAAGGGGAGCAACCGCAAACTAGACACTTTGCAATTGAAAAACAAACGCTGATAATTATTGCTTTCTATAGACTTTTCTATAAATAAAGAACTCTTTCAGTCTTTGTCTCAACGTTTCATTGCAATCGCGTTGTAAATAATGATAAGCTTGTTGTAACTTATATGCGCATTTCTGCGTTTTCTTCTTTTCTTTTTTCTTTTTACTTCCAAATATTGTTTACAATTTATCCACAAGTATTTCCTTAAAAACCATCGACGAACTCCTTATCAGTTTTGAACAATTCATTCATAATTGCCAACAATGAATAAAAGTTCACATTCTCATTATTGTTGTTGCTCATGGGCTTTATTTGCATTCATATTAATTTAATAGAAGAAAAAAGAAACTAGAAAAAACAAAAGTCCGGAAAAAATATGCAAATTATTTATTATATCAAAAATTCCAAACACAATAAAAATAAAATTCATACCATAAAGCATATAACGGAAAAGCGTTTTAAGAATGATAAAATATTTTAAGCATTGTGCAGTTATTTAATAGGTACATGCGAGTAACAACAATCCAACGCGAATAGTCCGCAGGCGGGCAGACGAAAATTTCAGGCCAAAGCAAGCCGTTCCATGCCAATCTATAAATGATGTAGAATTTTTAATTAAAACTACTACTAACTTTCAAATACTAACGCCTTGTTGCAGATGCAAAACAAACAACAATTTAAGAGAGCAGTATGCTGACAATTGGATGTAAAATAATATATACTTCTTCTCATCCGTTTTAATTAACCGATTAAATAATGATTTAAGAGAGTGTTTTAGTAAATGGAATGAAAATTAATTCAATTGTAATTAATCCCGACTAATTGCCTAATTCATTTAAATTAAACTTCTCGGATTCCAATTGCTAGCTTCGTTTATTTACAACGCATCATTTAATTTTGTTTTTTTTTTTCTTCATATATATATTTAAAGAAAAGGCTTAACAATATCTTTCAACCAATCTTAACCACATTAAAGCCAGCAGTTTTTATTAACCTGCTTAGTGGTTTACCATGAGTCACTCATGTCTCCCATTAAGACCCCAAACTATTGCTTGATTTGCTGCGTTACTTACTTTCCATCGTTTTTTCAAAGGTACTCGAATCGTGATTATACGAAATGAGTTGTTATTCAAAACTTTTTGCGATCCTTCAACGCAAAACGCCTGATTTTGAAATGATGCAGAAGTTGAACTATTTTTCAATGTGCGCAAGAGAACTGAAGCGATAATCAGTACATTATTCTACGTCTACAGAAATAAATGAGAATGATGAGTAAGGTTTATCGGTTGAGACATCCTCCTGCAGACAAACGGAAAGTTTGTGTGGCCCGTTTAGCAAGTCGTGGTACAACATTGAGCTGCTAGGAACTGCAATACAATACAAATCATCCCGCCATTATTGTTCGGTCACGCTTTTACCTCCTAAGCATCACTGTAAGGATATCCTTTTTATCGTTTTAAAGCGTCTCTTTAATGAATGGAAAACCTTTCTTCAAATGAATCATAAACTCACCTTTCAATGCTATGGATGCTATACGTCACAGAGCAAACTGCTTCCAATTTGCTACAGATATTTACCTGACATCGCTCCCGCTGATAATCTCTTTCTTTCGCAAGCTAACATGTCACCTACACTTCGTAATCCCGTCTTGACTCTAACAAAACGTATTTGTCGTGCGTTCACGCTAAGCAAAAAATTTCTGTAAAGCAATGAAATCACACTTCCAGCAAAAGATGTATTGGTAGCTTGATTTTAAAAGTCAGAAAAAATATATCCATCTGGTTTCACAAACTCTGGACGCACTAAAAGCGGACTCATTGTGAGACTAAAAACCAATTTCCAAACGGTAAATAAAAAAAATTTGAAAAAAAAACATTTCTTCCATTCATAAGTAAAATTTTACGCCTTGTTTATGCTCAACTATCTTTAAAATCCATTTGTTACCATTATTTGTGCAACTATTCCCTGCAAGCACGCGGATTCGATAAGCAATTTTGAAATGGTAGTTGTGTCGTGAGACGGCATGTCTCGTTATGGACATAAATTTTGGAATGGAATTAGGTGAAAGTATAACAACCATTCTTACCAGTCAGTGATTCTTCTGCCCATACGCAAAAATGCCATCAGCTTATTCGGTTACCGCTGTTCAATCGGTTACTGTATTCAAATCTTCTATTTGGATCGTCAGTTGGCAATTTTTTGCTATGACTTTGACAACATATCCATGCTAATATAATTCCAAAAGTTAATTGGGAATGTGGTCCGTCATATTAATATTTGAGTCTTGATAATTTTATTTACTTTTGAAACCATTGAAACTAAAGTTTTTTTGCGTATTAAATGATTTAAAATTGTTTATTATTTAACTGTTGTGGCCGATCTATAATTCACATTAGCTAATAATGTGGTTTGGTTTAAGGAACCCACATTTTCCTCTGAGACAATATGCTAGCCACTATTCTCTATACAATATTTAAAGGTTTCTTTTAAAATTTTTTAAAAAATAAAATTCACTTTAAAAACTTTTATTCTCATTCTCTCAATCGTTTATCTCTAAGGTTACATTAATAATGCAATGTTGGCGCTAGGTTTTCAATCTGAGCGTTGTTGTGGCTGAAATTAAACTTTTATTATACGCTAACAGCCAATTTTAGGTGGAACTGACAAATGATTCAACCTAACGGCACTCTTTGATAACATCGTTAATAATCAAATTAGAGGAAAATTTAATTGAAATTATTTTCGACTGATATTTCTTCTGACTCGTTGTTGTTGTGTTGTTATTTTTTCTTTTTTGCTAGCTTTAGTTTTCTATTTTTAACCAACTATTTGGCGCCAATTTAACACCTTATGGTTTAAGTGGTACACACTATCGTATGACAAGTCTACTGCTATTCACCCATATAAGTTAAGCATTAATAACTCTTTTACACGCTGACTTATCACTAAACCGATAATAATGCCTCATACTATAAAACATTTACCTCTGCACATAAATTTTTTTATTTAACTATATTAACCATATTTACATACATAAATGGTCACACTGCTGCAGTAATGAAGCCGATCAATCACACATGGAGTCTTCACTTTCATAAGGCTAAACAAGTTGAATTTCATAGGCATTTTACTACTACTGACATTAAACGGATTGTGGTGGTTCTGCAATATAATTAGCTGAAGTATATGTTGTGTGTTGATATTACTTGAAAGAGGCATAAAACACAAAACTGGTTTTATTGTTCGTTTACTTGAAAAAAATTTCTAAATATATCTGCTGGAATGTGCTCTGCAACCAAGGCAAACGGATTTGGCGAGCAGAAGCCAACTAAATAAATTGCAATGTCATTAATTTTAAAATATTATGCGCTCTCCTGCTTCAATGAAGAAAAAGAAAAAGTTATTTTGTATTAATTAAAAGCAAAAAGAATGCAATTATCTTATCTGATTACTTAGATCGATCGACTTGATTAAGTGATCAATATTGAAAGAGAAAGCTTAAGAAAAAATTCAAATTGGGGTAAATCAATTTTATATAACATATTTTCAATGTGTTACGATTTTAAAATATTACACTTGCATTCAAACATGAAAAAGGAAGACTTAAGCTTATCCACATGACTAACTCGATGAACTCAGGTACTCATCGTCACACAATACTAAATCATTTTCAAAACGCTGGCAGTGAAAAGTGAGGCGATGCATTCACCCGAATTTGTAACTAACTTCTATTACAACATAGCGCGCTAAAGGGAGAGTTGAACTAAAAGGATGAGACTTAATCGATGTTCGACTTAAATGTACGAAAAAAAATTATGCCTTAAGCTTAACAACTCTGAAGCACAGAAAAATTATACTGTGCTCTTGATCAGTTTTCAAACACGTCAGGCTACACGATCTGCTGCTTGTTCAAACATGTATTGCCGATACACAATGTCGACAATTAAGGCGTAGTATAGGAATAAAACCGACAAAACTTTAATGCAGAGAAGATGTCGTATGCAGCGCCAAAAAATACCGGCTGAACTTATAAATTTAAAAGCCCATCAGACATTTTGGGAATTCTAACCCGAAAACGTGGTACCAAATGTTACCCCATCTTCCCCGCTTATATATTGCGTAGTAGTAGAATTTCGTACATTTGTTTCGTTCATTGTTTTTCGACGTAGCGCAACTTGATCTGCATTTATTTATAGTAATGATAAAAAAACAAAAAATAGTGGAATATTTCCACCTAAACCACGTGGGCTTACGGCAAACGTATAGTCTTTCCTCTCTTCCGGTTTCTTAAGTTGGCGGTTTACATCTGTGTCAAATTTCATGCTGATATCTTCAGTCGTTAATGTTAGGTCGAGTCATAAATAACTTCCGAGGCAGGTAGATAGATTCTATTGTTCGTATTTAGCCACTATAAGTCACCCAAACAAACGAGGATTTGTTTTCATTATATAAATGAGAATTCAGTAAGCGTTCTGTCAACTGTTTTATGTGGTGCATGTTGCATTCCACTGTCTTTCTTAACGTCTGAAAGTGCATATTCGACATATAATGCTTTGGGAATTTAAATAAAGCAATATCGCTGGCCTAAAAAATATGTACAATGTACGGTGAACGGCTGATAACTGATCACGCCATTAGAAATCGGCTTACGAAATTCCATTGTAGAGATACGATCTTAAAAGACAGGGCGTCTTTTGCAATATTGAGGCAAAATCCAAGAGTTGCAGCAAAAAGGGTGGATACCTCACAATCAACTGTTAGATTGATATAATTTTGTTATTCAATGAAAATAAAAGAAATTTCTGATACAAAAACGGAAGTTACTTATGACTAGGTCCAATATAATAATTGTGTCTAGAAAGGTGCGCAAAGTAAAATTTTAGATTCTAAAACATTGAAGAAGACCTTCAGTAACAATGTGTTGCTGTCGTTGAAAGAGGGCAGAGAAAAAGCTGAAAGCTATGATTCTCGTCTCTCGAAAACTAGCTTTCGTTTAACGTCGATCGATGTACACCGTCAAGGGTGTGTTGTTCAAACGTCGTCGATTGACAATAAAAGCCTTTGGCGATCTCAGGCATATATCGCTTAGGTCGATGCAATCAATTTTGAAATACCGGTTAAGCTTCGCAGACGTGACACAATAATGCGCTCACCCACTCTCGCTTTGGATTGGTTGTTCGCGAGTGTAAATTCAATTCAAATCTTTCGACAATCATTTTACTCGTCTAATTTTGATGCATCTACCTCCATCCTACCTATTTTCAAAACTGAGAAATCTGCTATGTAGACATCAGTTGAACTTGCTGAAGAAATAAATTGCAATCGATTAACGGGTGTTACCAATCTCAGAAAGATGAAAGAGAGCCTTTATATAAATCTAATTGAAGTGGAGAAATGTTATTTCATCACAGTGATCACAAAAATCAAATCAAGTCCATAAGAATCAAAAAGCACGATCACTTTATATCATTTATTCCAAATAAAAAGTTTAAAAATAAACATTGTTTTTTATATTTTATATGTTATATATTATCAGTTACATATATTATATTATATTATATACTATGTATCTCATATCCCACATTAAGGTTTTTTGTCATATGTCCAACATTGATCCCTTTTTATAAGAAGTGGAAAAACGTTTTCTCTTCGCCTTACTAATCGCTACAACTATGTATGATTTCAAACATTGCAGCTCTGTATATACCCTAGTACTCTTTTTTTTTTGCCAGAGATATCGCTTCTTCGTCTCTCTCTAGCACTTGCATGAAAGAAGAGGCACAAACAATCCAAAGAAGGAATCCAACTATAAAAGGGCGTATAGGATTTCAGGAAAGGGTATTAGGCAAAATGAAGAACAACTTAACAGGCACCCTAAAATGTATATATAAATTTATATAAAACTTAGAGAAAAGACAGTGTTTTTTACGTTTATTTATGTTTCTATTGGTAAGTAGTTTTCTCGTGACTACTAGAGTCGGAGAGTTCAATTCTCGAGCATACAATACACTTAAGAATTCATTTCTAAAAAGTAGATTTCTAAAATTGCGCGATTTATTTTCAAGATTTCTACATTTAATGGAAAACAGTGAAAAAAAAATGCTTCGAGAAGTGGTTGCCAGTAATAATCAACAAACAGTTTTTTGAAACTAGTCTTCGTAATTTATTCATTTATACTTTTTTCATAAGTTTGCAGCGGATCAATTCAAAAACGACCAATAGTTTTGTTTTCTCCTTTGTATAATTGCAAGAAATTTTGTTGTAAAATGTCAATAATACTCGTACATTAATTTCTGCAACAAAAATGTCAAATCGAAAAATTATGAATTTAAAGAAAGATTGCTTTTGTGTTCTTCACCTTTTTCTTCTTATCATTTTCATTTTCTATTTATAACTATATCAGCAGCTATTGTCTAGGAATGTGCAAAAAATGACAATGGAAAACCTCTATTGTAAAAGATGCATTATTAAGATTTCATATTAAAAATCTATAACGATTAAGTGAGGGTTTGTGAAAACAATAATCAAGATAAGTCTTTCTTTCGTTGCATAGAATGTGTAGATGCTTTGCCTTTTTTTCCTTATGCTGCATGGAACATAAGGTTCATTGACTTCCGGTATACTATTGCATCATAGAAATGTAGAGAAGTACGTCGTCCTATTGCTCTTAAATACAATTTCATGTAGCTTACTTGTGTGCGTGTGTTCGTACATGTACGTTTGAAAGGTTTATATAGGTTTTATGTAATATTAATTGTAACACAAAAAAGGTCAGAAAGATCTGCCATTGCATAAGGCAACCTATCTGGTTTGTGAGCGCAAACATGGCTTATTTTCCCTTGTTATTTTCTCTTTCCCTTCGCCTTGATTCCTGTTTTGTGTAACTTATTATTTTCTTCATTTATACTATGTCGTTCATTCCATGTGCACCTGTAGCGAGTAACTGATAGCAGATCGGTATGCTATAATGTTGTGTGATGCAATATTTCTCCAATAATGTATTTTAAAAATTCACTTATATTTAATTTTTTATTTACTGAATTTTATTTTTCGAAATATTTACTTTTTTGTTTTGCTTGCTAAAAATATTCTCAAGTTTAACTAAAGTCATTATCTTCCACTAATCACTGCTATAAAAAAATCTCTTTACCTTTTCCCATCTCCTTTTTCTGTCTCTCTTCATCTATCTGTTTTTCTTTGAATAATAAACGTGTGTCTTTCACTTATTTAATATTAAATGGGGGGAAAAAAACCTTCTAATCCGGTTTCTTTCTTTCATTTCACCTCATATCTTATCTGTCTTGCATTAAATTGACTTAATGACACTTAAGTGTGCGACTTCATATGCTTGTGTAACTGTATTTGATACTGAGATTTCATCTTGAACTCCAACTTAACACGCTGAAGAAAATCTACAACCATTGTGTGCTAACTTGCGAATATTTTTAATACAAAGTTCAATAACTTTTTCTTTTAAGTAGTTTTGAACTACTGAGCAAAGTACAATTTACAAAGTTCGATATTAATTTAATGCGATGATTAAAAGAATAAAAAGAAGAAGAAGAAGAGGAGGAGGAAAATAACAGGCGATAGGTACATAGTTTGCCATAATATCAACATACATATAAGACAATTTTCTAATAATTTAGAGAGTGTGTGCTTTTTTCTCAAGAGTTGGTCAACCCTTTTATGAAAAAGTGAAGTTCACTTGCTTGATAAGTTAATCATTAAAACCGCGAAATTTATAACACATTCAAGGTTGTTTTTAATTACCAGGAAGCAATTTGCCAACGCATGAAACTCATTTTTAGACAAGATACAATTTTTAGTCTTAATGCTTAAGACTTTGAAATAGATTCACTGATACCGTAGCCCAAAATCATTTTCTTCGTATTCGTACCTTAAAAAATATAGATGCTGAGGAAAAGCCTTTTGTCGCTCTCCAAAAATTTCCTGGAAAAAGGACTGTTGCACATCGGCCAACAACATTAACGCGATATCATTATTTTTTACATATCTCTCTTAAAGAAAATGATGTAAGACTTTCGTGTTGACAAAGCACAATTCCTGGCAAATGTAGTGATCAGATAAGGATAAACCCATTTAAATGATAATATAAACATTTGACTTTTGCGGTTTGCTATCGAAATATGAACATACGTCACATGCCGTATGCGTATGTCTATCGATAATAAACAAAAAACCGAAAAAACCGTTTTACGATTTGTTATCTTAAGATTAAGAAATGGACAAAGTAATGTTTATATATTTGTAGAGTACGAAGATAAGAGTAGTACTTACAAAATTATAATTTTAAAATGACAATAGCACATAAAGACAGAGAAGTTTATGCACTAATATCCATTCACTTTTCCGCGTCCGCAACAGATATATTTAGTTGTCACAAAAGAAATTATAAAATTAATAAACGATCGTAACCATTCTTTGCGCTGAAGGCACGTGTTTAAAACATTAAATGAATATTTACTTAAAAAATAGACGCGCTTCGAATATACACAAGAAGAGGTTGTTTTTTTTTTTTGACAAAAATTAGAAATTCTTTTCTGATATAAGTTTTAAAACAACCGACCAACTTTAATGGCTTCTATTAGCGCTAAATCTATTCCAACGAACCGTTTCTCCAATCGTGAGGAAAGTGAATACTCGACTAAACAAGATGTTGGTTGATTTTATTTCCAAAAAAGAACTGTGTGTTTTCGAATCAGATCAGAAGAAGTAAATGAGACAAATGCGGATCATTCTTTAATTCTTGATTGATTTGCGATCACTGAGCATAATATCCTAGATGTTGTGGGTATTTTCATAATTTATTGAGATTGATGATCTTCCTACGCGGAGTTTGTTTTAAACTCCTCCTCTAACAAGCTTCAAGTATTTGTATCATTGCATCAACAACACAACACTCTCTTAACATTTTTAAAACATCTGTACAAGCAACTATATCTTTAAATAAAAGTTAAGACAATTTTTTTGCTTTATAAACTGATAAGCCAAACAATGTGGCACTTCAGTATCCGATACAATTCCATTACCTTCCCATAATTTATACCGATGCTCGAAGCGCACATCTTGTTATGAAACAAATTTCCGTATTTTTTGAGAATACAAGTAAAATATTCTCCATATTTTGCTGTTATACATTTAAACAACTGTTCAAATCTTTATCTTCCTTAAAATTACGAATAAGTGAAAAGACTTTAATTAAAAAAAAGTGGCATGCTTTGTTTTTAAAAAATTCATAATAAAAATGTACTTAAGTAAAACCAGTTTAGCTTTTTATGTAACTTTTCACTGTATTCCACATTTTGCGTTTCGTTTAAAGTGTCAAGTGTTTCAAGTAAAGTCTCTTCAAAGTATTTTTAACTGAAGAAACGAATTCTTCAACCTTGAACCCAAAATGAATACATAAAGGCACATCAAAAAAAAGTGTTATACAAAGTAAGAAAGATAATTGCATTAATCTTAAGATTTGCAAACGAATTCAGGTTGACTTTACTGTACACATGTCAACAGTCGAAGTTTACTTGTTAGTGCCAAAGAGATTTTATATATTGAATATCAGGTTTCTTAATACTATGTGCGTTTTAGTTTAAGTCTGAAATTATTGTGGGGATGAACACTAACTGAAGGTGGTGGTTGCCTGTAATATTTTTTTTTATCAAATAGTTTAGCATTTTATAGTGACTCTGAATATAAGGCACATATGTAAGTGGCCGCAGAAGTATTACAAACAGTGTGAACGTACATACAACGTATTAGCATAGTGCATTTAATAAGCTATACATATATACTTTGAAGTGAATTTGAAATCAGATTTTTTTTTAGTAATCTCCGATAAATGTTTCACAATAGTTTGTCGTAATTGGATTGATACAATATCTTCGCGACATTATGGCGATACTTAAAATAACAATATCGTCCTGTCTTCGTTAGTTAAATTTGTTTATTTGTCTCGGCCAGACACATGCCAAATTATCCCAAAAAAAATGTTATCGAAATCATCGGTCCCATATCGTCACTGTTCGTGCATTTTCGCTAGTTTACAGTCGCATAGGGTTCAGTGAATAGAGATAACAAGACATCTTTGCATTTCGCACGCCTGAATTTTAATCGTGGATTTTGGGCTGTTGACATCATCGGTCCTTATATCTTTGAAAACGACAATGAATATCCCATTTCACTTAATGTTCATTCATATTCAAAATACTTTCATTTTTCATCACAGAAGTCGTATCACACTTACTAAAGTATCCTAAAGAAAGCGATTAAGAACGTATGGACCAGGTTTCAATTTTCTACCACATATTTCCTACTTTGAAAATTGTAAAGGCAATCGAACACAATTAAATCTATTGAGAGGCAAACGTTAGATGTTTATTTACGGTCTGTAGGTACGGTGGAGATTACTCAAAATGTCGATGTTTATAAATGTCTTTACAACTATCCTAAGGTGTAACTTTAATTTTAGAATACATTACGCATCGCAGAATCATATGCAAGTTATCATTATATTTGTATAATCAAACAATCGAGAAATAATACGCAAAATATTCACAGAGAAGAGAGGAGACATCCCAAGAAGCTGATGTAACACCACGGCGACCAAGCAGTTGCACAAACAACGGCATATGGCATAAATTTTCACTAATAATGAGTGATTCATTTTGCAAGTGTTTTAGTTTAAACATGTAATGAGAATGGATACTAAAAGCTTAAGAAACTTTTATTTATTTCGTACAAACAAAAAATGTTAAATATAAAAATATTCATATTCATAGTTGCATAAATTCAATAAAAATGGAAAAGTGAACACCTTTCCATTGATTACATTTTTCCACATCGTATACATGGTGTTTTTGTCGGAAAGGTTTTACATAATTTCATTATAATGGGTGCATCTCCAGAATGTTAGTCGCTCTTACTCTTTACTGTTGCCAAACAAGGCCTTAGTCGACTTCGTTCGCAAAATTCTGACATAACCTGAATGTTAGCCAATTGATTGCTTCGGGGTTTTTATAAATTTATTCAGACATTTCGCATTTGCCAGACTTGATGTATACGCAGAAATACGCCGATAACAAATCGCACGAAAATTACAGAAATGTTTGCTTAAAATGCATTGTTTACTCTTTCATTTAAAATTTTTTCGAATTTATTTTAAAGTGAAAGTAACATATGTTAGTTTTAAGCAAATTTTTTTTTTAGTTCTATTTTTTTATTTCTGCTTTTAATTGGTTATTTTAATGCAAAAGACATTTAAAACAAAGCAATTTCAAGCAGATGTTTATCATTCGCATTAGCATTCAGACATTAAGCAACAATTGCAATTAAATTAAATAAATAAACTTTTTCACAAGCATGTAAAAAAATAAATACAAATATTGTTGCAAAACCTTTTTATAAACAAAAAGGCGTAAGAATACTATCGTGCACGACTTTTCCAAATAAAGTGTTGTATGCCAAGTGGTCGGAAAAGTGGTCCGGTCCGTACCATTTTTAATAGCATTTGTTGTTCGGGCAAAACACGTCGGTGTGTAGTGAATTTCATCTAAATATCTCAAAACTTGCGGTTTGTAGGTTGTGAGTAAGAAAGTAAGACAGACAGATAGACAGACAAGCGTAGATCGATGCGAAGAGTGATTCTGAATCGATCGGTATAATAAAAGGTGGGTCTATCCCAACTCCTTCTGGCTCTTGCATACATCCGCACAAACTTAACCTTGGACCACAATTGGTGTAGGGTATAATGAAAACATTGTTTCATTGTAAAAAAAAAAAAAATTTACGTATTGCATAAATAAGAATAGGAAACATTTCCAATATCAAAATTCATAGATTAATTATTTTCATTTATTTAACTTGTAAGTAAGTACGTCCATTGGCTTTTGGCACTATTTGTCGCATTATGTATTAGATTTCTTAATAGTTTCCCAAAATGACATCTATAGTAATCTAAATTACATAATGAGACTCTTATGCGTAGGTATTTTCCTCTAGTTTTACGAACTTGCCCCTAAAATTTTGTTAAGGCACTGAGGCTATAATTAAAGTGAATAACAATTTTCTTCTAGTCGTCTCATTGTACATATACCCAATAGCTGTACCGATTACGAGAACTACCGAACGATGCCTGACTTCAGAAAGACAGCACAAAGAAAGTTAGAGGAAAAATGCTTTTATTTTCCGCCATAGTTTCCTTTCTGTTCGATAGCTTGAACGCCCTCTTTACCGTAAAATCCATGAATCTAGTGAAAATTTACTTCGATTAACTCCATATCTTGAAGAGGAAGATATAATTCCCGCGAAAAGTGTGCGTAAGGAAGAAACTGGGCCGTTGCGATAATGGACGCGGCTTTTCCTTTTCTTCAAAGTTTTAAAAGTGCCTGCTAAAGTTTTCGCTAAAAATAATCCGACGAATTACCGACAATTAACCAAAAGTCTTGCACAAATTTGGGAAAGTATGTCGAAAATATCGTAAATACATATTTTCGCTTATAAAATAATTAGCCAAGCGCTGCAATATCTTTATAAAACTTCGGTATCAAACATACGAAATATAAACTGTGGACGACTAGTGCGATCATTATATCAAATGCGATGAATCTCTATCTCTAGCTCTATCGCAAGCGCAAGCGAATATTCTACACGGGGTGATGTTGCTCAGTAGCTATAGATTCGACTCAAGCCGAAACTATTTCTTCCTTGCTCTAGTGAATTTTATTTAAGAAAAACTTCCCTCCAAAAAATCACGTAAAAAATTTATAAAAAATTATATATATATATATACACAGCTTGTGTTCCCAACCTATATACAATTATATATATGTGCATATTTATTATTATATACATCGTTAACCAATCACATTGCTTACTTAGAAATCATTGAGAATAAAGTTTTTGTCGTTCATGCTACGCGCCCTTTTTTGCTTGGACGATAATCGAGAGGTGGCTTTTTTATGACTTAAGTATATGTTTAACAAATCATGCAACAGATGACTTTAAATGTTTTTGCAAACAATTTTTTCCTTAATTTTGTTCTTTAAACAAATTTCTTGCTTCCTTCATAATTTTTGTTCTTTCTCAACCTTAAGAAGGGTCTTAAATAAACATCCCTTTGTTTTCTTTTTGTTATAGATATACTCAATCCTTTTTCAAAAGGCTTGAGAACCAAAATAAAACAAATTTTTATAACTGTGTTAACGATTGTTTTATGTCGTCTTTACGCTTAAGTACGTTTATATATACGCACACTTAAACAAATTCAAAATCCATCCTTGGTTACTAATTTCAGCTTTTTAAGCACACTCGAAATGGATTTGTAAGTGTCCTTCAAATACGTAATAGATTCCGTTTTTTTACACAAAAAGGAAAAAAAAGGCGAGAGCATATGTAGAGCAAAATCAGGTTTTGATATATTAATGAGTTTGCTATACAAACTCATGGCGAAAGTTTCGCTTATGAATTATATATAATTTACATTACAAAGAGCTTTGAAAATATTTATGTATTTTTAATTTGCAGCAAAAAGGGATTATTTTTCATTTCATGTGATTCACGATTCTTAACTATAAAAAAATGGAAGAGCCTCCCAACTACTAGATGTTCAATTCGTGGTGGTGGAGATTAATAAGACCTTGAGATAAGGATTAATCAGTTAAGTAATTCGCCTTAAGGACTACACGAGTGATAAACTTTCTGAGTCGCATATCTATAATGCATAAAGACGATCCCGTAATGCATGAACATTCTTAATTGAAATGAATAATGGAAACGATTAATTCAAGTCCTTCTGGTAATCTTCACGTTTATTATATAATATATGAAGTGTTCACTGATAAGAATAATTTTGGTCTCAACTTTCTTTTTTCACTGCTGCCCATTTTAAATTCACAAATGGATCTGCCCACCAATAAGAAATAGGTTAAATATGCCTTAAATTGCAACATGGTTTATAGCGCTCAACTTGTAAATGTAAAGTTTTCTGTTGAAATCCTTATATCAGCTATACTGACCCAAATTTGTGGAGAAGTAGTCACTATGGCCCTTTTGAATGCCAATTTTTGCAAAGAAGTTCTTTAAATTGTTAACTCAGGGACCATGCACCCAACGCAACGCAAAAAAGGCTATCGAACGTGGCATAGAAACAATTGACAAGTGTTTTACGCTAAGTCAAATCATTTACTATGCCCCGGCATTTGTTTTGCATTCTTGGCTGATGCAGTCATAAGTCCGGGTATTTCCTTATATCTGGCGCTATTCTGGGACATCGTAACAATGCATATTTACCTCTTACCTATGTTTTTAGGTGATCATACACATGACATAATATTATTTTTAAATAATTTGTCTTGCCGCAACCGAAAAGAGTGGGACAAAAAATGTTCTCCAAGCTAAACGTAAAAAATCATTTATCGCATATTAACCCAATACGACCTTAATGCATACCTGATTTTAATTTCAATGCTAATCAGCAGATGTTTTCCGACGCTTATAATAAAAAAAGTATTCATTTTAAAATATTGTTTCTTTGGGGTTATGTTTTGCCAGCGAGTACGCCGACAGTGTTATAAAAAAAGATTTGAAGACCATTCTTCACTCAAGCAGATCTTACACTCTGCTCGAAAAATAAGGGGAATAACGGATGATTTACACGTTTGTTACAGGATGGTGGAAATGTTATTTAGATCTGGTGGAGATGTTATTTAGATCTGGAGGAGCTTACAGTTTTTAGGAGTTGCGATCGGCGAATTTTAGAATGTAAGCCTCAAGAGAAGAACACTCAATAGAAGCAATTAAAGAGAAACTGCTACCTGCGTTGGGGACGCAAAGGACGCCATAAATTGTAAGCTAGCATACCCAACAACGTGACAAATCTGTCAATCTTTCCAGCCTAACAAAAAAATTTGTGCTGATGGCCGGCGCGAGTATTTTTAAAGTAAAGATCTACTTATTTTTTTGAATACTTCTGCAAGAGATGAAATTTTGAAGAGTTTTGAAGTTGTTGTTCGTCGCACTAGCATTCGAAAGGCTTCTGAAGACTACTTCAGCTTCGATCATGGACTGAGTTTACCTTAGACGTCAAGTATTATGACCCTTTTCCAACAGAGCACTTATTTGATTTGAGACAAAATAACGAAACGTGTTAGCACGCAGTGATTATGCTCACACTGTACACAGTGACAAGATCGTAGTCTCCCATACTCTAACCGACAAAAACTTTTGGAAATAGATAATTTTCACCGTGTGATCGTGAGTCACAGTAAAGTCAACACAAACGTTATTAAAAGACGAAAATATAACTGAATTATTTCTCATTTATTTACAACATTTTGTTTCTTAAGCTTAAAAGTCAGACATAATCCAGCAATGCCCCAAACTTGTGTTTCCAATAATATCCAAGGTCTGTACGATTCAAGTGCAATTCATTGACCATCCTTTTACATTGCGTAGAATGGGAGAAAAGAACTTTACATTTTAGTAAACAATATGTCAACATAAGCAACGACAACTGCTTGACCAACAAAATTACATATCCACAAGTGACCTTAATACCTAAACGATAATATTAATAATCGTAAATTTATTCTAGAAGTTCCTTTCTTTTTCCTGTAAGTTTCTCAAGTAGACCCATTTTCTTATAATTTATTGATTTTAGTTCTATTTCTATTTAAATCGTTTTGTATATTTATTTATCTACTTCTGAAACCGCATGTAAGAAAAGAAAATCCACCCCTTTGTTTTTGTTGTTGTGAAAAATTGTAATTGTTAAGCTACTACGTTTCAATATAAGTTCTCCGAATGTAGGTTAGAACAGAAGGAAAGTATGTCGGACGTATGTAGAATTACAAAAAGGAAAATTATAAATGCAATAAATCGCATTTCTCTTTCCAAAAACGAAGGTATTTCAAATTTGCATACGGGAGGAGTCTATGCAAACCTTGAAAACGAACCTTCAACATTCTGTAACTAATTTTGAAATAAAAATATTACACCACAAGGCCATAAAAACTTGCAAGAATGAATGAGTGAAAAATTGCTGTATAACTCAACTGGCCCCAGATCTTAAAAATGAAGATGCTAAAGCTTAAAGAAAGTCAACTTGGGGTAAAAGATTAAAGGAATATTACACGATAGATGTTTTCGCAAATAAACGGTTTTCAGAGCGAATTATATTATGTTGTTGTTATGTATTCGGGAAAAGTTCACAAATACCAGACTACTTGAAGCATTTTGTTATGCAAGATACAGTGACATGAACTGTTAAAGAAATAACACCTACTGGAAAATAGAACGTATTTGAAGAAGAGAATTGCCGATCATTATTGCAGCATGAAGAATTGACCAGTGGTAGAATATTTCAGGGATTTATGCAAAGTTTGACCGAAAAACTGATAGGTGGGGAAAAAGCATAAATTGGATTTATTTAGTTAATGTCGTCAATAAAACAGTAGGAGAGATCAAAACTAAATTCAATGCTTAACTCAGTCAATAACAATAATAAGAATTAATCAGTAGTAAGCTTTGTAAATATTTAAAGAATCGAGAAGAATTAATCAGTAGTAAGCTTTGTAAAGATTTAAAAAATCGATGCTGAACTATGCATTTTGGCATCTCATCAATCTGAAATCGTTTATAATTTACAGCAAGACAATCACATCAAGAGCAAAGATATCGACGGCCCATGACGGTAATGACTATAATTAAACTTACATGAATGCTTCACTTGCCAAATCGATCGACTTGAAATTCGAAATTTATTTTAATTTTAATGTCAAAGCAATTGATTGACTCCTAACTATATATATATACATATATACATATATATATATATTCTCAACAAATTTTTCTAATAATAAGCATTAACAACATTATACGGCAAAATTTTTGTACTTGTAGAATAATAAGTAATTTATATCAGGAGTCGATTTATGCTCTAATATAAAATGTGATAAAAATTCAGTTAAAACACTTTTTAATAAAGCAGTTGCAAGCTAAATACATAAGAAAATCGTTTTCTATTGCTATTAAACGTACGGCGTAGAAAAGGGTAAACAAACATTTTTATCACCTTTCTCTACTTTTGGCTTTATAGAGCTCATCGTTTTGACAAGTAAGGCGCTAGTTTACACTAATGGTAATTTCATGATAATTCCGTCAAATCAATTCACCTAAAAAACATGAAGTGATTAATTTTGACAGCATCTTGCTCGTATATAAATATTGAATGAGAATTGATGCGAGAAAAAGCACAAATTTTTATTTAATTTAGGGGAATAATTGTGATCGTTTAAAATATTCGATCGCATGGGACGAGTTATTAAAATATAGGAAAGATCAAATAAAAAAGTATATCAAAAATATATACAAAAATACATAATTAAAATATATAAATTAGATTTTAGTGAGATTGCATTGATGCATTGATGCATGCAGTCAGATATCTATCGAGTACTAATTTGATGGAAAAACACAGAGATAAACTCATGGATTTGCCCATAACTTCAGTAAAAGAAAACTTTAACATTTGTAGATATTTGCAGCTGAAATGCCTGTTGATGTGTTTCTTTCTATATTATATGATTTTTATTACGAATCGATAGTTAGTTATATCTTTTTAAACCGTTTGCCGAAAGTGAATCAACAGTTAATGTTAATGTTTTGCTTTAGTTTTAAATCTTGTTATTTCTTTAATAACTTAAATCTTAACATGTGGTCTTCGATTAAATCGAAGCCTTTATCACATCGTTTCATCGTTTCATCGTTGTCAGGTTGTTGCCAAAATGAGAACGCCTTCTTATGTGCTTAATAGCGTTGGTGTTTATGTATACACAAGCACTTATTTTGAAATCATAAATTAAAGGCGCAGCTGTTTATTTAAAGAAGCTTTATTAGTAATCTACAAATAGTTTGTGAGACATATGTAGAGAAAAAAAACGAGTAACAAATGTGAGTACACCTTATGAAGAATCTTGAACGCCCACTGCCTTAAAGACTTTACAACCATCACCAAAGGTTCGGGGTACATTTGTTTCGTCAAAACTTTTGCAACTTCCTGAAGAAAGTTTCAGAGGCTGCGTAAAACATATATATTCTTGATCAGTAACAAATTATGAATCGATATCCGTCTATCTGTCCGTTTACCCGTATAGATGTAAACAATCTCCATGCCGCGAAAGCTAACGTGTTAAGTTCAATTTTGGCAAAAATCATGAAAGCTCTTGCAGCCAGACTCAACTGACCAAAGGGCACAAAAGATTGACAAGACCTTGGTCTTCCATATATATAATACCGCAAATTTTCTATGGCTGGTACTCCAGTGCCTGTACAAAAGTCCATGCATTATTTATGGGTTATCGAAATTTCATTTTTTTCTTTTCTTTGAGTTTTTACATAACAGTTAGTAGTTTTGTTGATCGTGGGCCAATTATGGAAAATTTCTCCTAATTTGTAAACTAGTACAGTTTTTCAGATACCGCAAAGGTGCTTAACGCAGACTATGCTGAATATAACGATTACAGCAAACTCTTTATCACGAACTCTGAAAAATGAACAAAAACCAAATGTTCAGAATCTTCTAATCATTCAATCTATCTGAGGGAAGCTTCCTTCTTTATTCCTTATCTTTTTTTTAATTCAAAAAAAATTTTTTTTAATTCTTTTAATAAACAAGACGTCTATACTCTTTTTTGAAGTTAGAAAACAAATTAAAATATTAACAACTAATTAATGTAGAAATGAGCATTTTCTTAAATCAGTAGAGAAAGATTGCACATTTCTAAACAACTTCTGTTTTGATATTTAAAAAGCCATTTTCCGGCAGCGTTAATGCAATTGCATAGTAAACGAGATATCGATTATATGGAAAAAAGGGGTTAACTTGTACAGGTTTGTTAGAAAATGTTGTTTTCCTTATGAATCTATATGCGTAAGGCCAAATATATAAGGGTCGACCTTTCTTTGACCGCTTGCTCAAATAATAAAGCGTATGACGAAAGGAAAACTTTTTCATTTTTCAACTGAGTAACTTTTACTAACAGTAGTAAAAAGAAAAGAAATTTACATAAATAAATATTTCTGAAAACTATTAAATTTTTTCTATATACTAAATAAACACGATTACACGATGTAAAAACCCTACTGTGCTACTGACATGAACAATATCGAACGTGTTAAGTGCCCTTATATTTCGGAACACATATTGCACATATAAACACCTGCTTCTGCCTGCACGCACACAATCATAACCTAACGCAACAAAAAACTTGAAAAAATATCCCCCAAGTGATACATACAGCAAAGAAAAATGTGTAAAAAAAAATGTTCTCATAAAACATATAAAAATGTCCATAACAGTGCAGGAGAAAGACAGAGAGAGATAAAGTATGAAAAACAGAAAGCAGCAACAGAGCCATCAAACGTACACACTTCAATTGATTTATTAAATATATGTACGACCCGCATAGGGGTCAACTTTCTGTAATATTCATTCGCACACACAATTGTAGTAAAGACAGCAATGGATTGAAAAAGTAACTGCAACAGCAATAATCGAATTTATATGTATGTACACGGAAAGACAGTAGAAGCTTATGATGTACATTTATAAGCAAAAGATAATATAATTTTTTTTTGTCATGTAATTGCCACAACAACAAAAATAAATTGTATTCATTTAAAGAAAGAGGAAAGTTTTAAAGTTTTTTCGACTTAAAGAAATTTTTTCTGAATTAGAATTATGGAATAACCTAAGTAGATATTAGTAGTTTTTGAAATATTTTCGTGAAACTTTGCAGGCTGCACGTCTCTTGTTATATTGTAGACCGAGTCTAAAGCTAGAAATATGAATTTTTTTTACAGATGCTAATAGTAAATTGGACCGATGGGCGATTGGATCGATTCAACTGAATTTGCATGTAATTCTTGTTGTAAAGGTTCAAACTATTTTTCAAAAATATTTAAGAATGAATTCGTGGCATTCAAAGATGATCTTACTAACTTTGAAATATTTGTCGACGCTAGAATATCGATTTTTTAAGCCTAAATTCAACGGTGCAGCGCGGATTCTTCTCCGTGACCTCAGGAGGTTTGCATAATATTTCTTCTAAAGAAGTCATTCAATGTGATTACCTCAACCTACTCTCAATTAAAATGATGTTCGTCGCCTTGTGCTTCCTTTTCTGAAAAATGTTGAGATTATTTCAAACTTTATTTTCACCCTCTTTAACACAAACTCAGTTCTTCTGAACAGCCGTTTTTTAGGGAAGTTTGGGTCTTAGAACATAAAAAAATGCTCTCGGTAAGGCATTGATTGCAATAATCTTCGCGCAAAAAAATACACAGTTAGTCAAAAATTCACGGAACTGACAGATAGATATTATCTCTATTTTTAGAAAGTTTCATTCCTCCAAAGATGCCCAAAAAATTTCATGTTCTTTCGATCATTCATTTATGAGTTATAGAGGCCTTAGCTACTTTCGCTATTTTCAAAACGTGAAAAAAAATAAAAAAGGAAGAAAAAATCCATATCTTCAGTTTTGATTAAATATTGTTGTTTGGCAAGCTTAATATTGCCTTCAAAATGTGTCACCGCAACTCTTCTCTATGGAAATGTTGGGTACCGGGCTCGTTCGCAGTGCGACAGTTGAACCGATAGCTAAAGCGACAAAATTGGGTGAACAAAGGTTCAAACTGCTGTCACACCCAATGTGTTTTCCATATCTGGCATGCAGGTCCACACAAGTTTTTTTTTATTTATTCCTGGGAATTATTGACCAACGTTAAAAGGTCTTTCATCAAGAGTGATACTTTTTAAAATTCGAAAAAGAAACAACTCGACGTATCAAAGTACAGGCTGACAAGTGTTGGGCTCTACATGTTCCGTAGCTTGCAGCTGGTAGGCATAAATCTGGGCCCTGGACAAAAATCTGGGTACAGCGCCAGAGAAAAACAGTTCATGAATGTTAAATCGCAAGACTGAGGCGCCCTTCCCTGCGGTGAACAAACAATGAATGTCCACAACTAAACTGCCATAGTCGCAGCATGTTTTAAGTGATTTTCAAACGAGAAGGAATCCTGAGTCCCTGCATAATGAAATTGCAAATTGCACTGGATATTTTCACACTCAAAAGCACACTTTGAATCTGAAAATTACAATTTTAAAAAGCATTGTTCGTAATGAAAGTTGCACTTATAAAGGAAAGACAACTATGAATTCCTATTGTTTGATCCCAATACCACCTTAAAGTGCCGCTAGAACAATCTCGACTTTACTTATATAAAAATACATATATGTGTCCAATATGCGTTGACTATATGTAAGACTTGTTTCAATGAAGTGAAATTAAAAGAACGAAATTATTAAAGTTTAGGCCAAAGGAAAATAAGTATTTTCCTTTGCCTCTATCAATATTGAGAAGAAGGTATGTATTATCTCAGAGCTAGGGCTGCTTTTGTTGAAATTTCTGCACGTGATAAGAAGAACCCCAAGAACCTCTATTTTAATTAACTTTAAGAATATGAACAATAGAATTAAAATAGGATCGAAAGAGGCGATTCTCCAAAACTTTTAAAATCTCTCGTTAACGTGACCGAATAAGAGTAAGAACTGATTCGGAACGAGCTATGTTCATATCTCTATATGATTGTAAACCTTGTTGTAGCATCGACTAACCCATTAATATTCGCGCATTCACCATCGAAGATAGGGAATGTATAAATTTTGGCAAAACGGTTACAGAGCCCAAATTCAAAACCGATGTGGACAAATTCGTCTGTCCGTCAGTCCGTCGGTGCAATTTTTATGGCAAATATCCTCCTTGCAATATTGGCGTCAAATATGCAAATAGAAATTCTTACACACAGATTGATATTAAATATAGGCCAAATCGCTCAGACGATATATAGAGACAAAAATTCCTTCGGTATATTTCACTGACTACTGAAAGTTGTGCAAAAATGGAAATGTTATACGAGCTTTGAAGACGAATGTGCGGGTATAATAGCTTCGGCTACAGCTGAATATAATTTTGTTGTTCGTTTCATTTACCCGACGGTTGATTTGTAATGAGTCCCGCCTTTTTGACGTTAATCAGCAACGAAAACAACAATAGTGATAAAATATATTTGCTCCCATTCCATTCCACGTTATTTACGTTTTTTCAATTTCCTGCAGATGAATGTGTTAAATTAAATTCTATTCACATGAGAACATTCTTTTCGCATATGCATCGTTAACATATTCACATTTCATAAAAATTTCATTAAATACTATTAAAAGTATTCAGATTCAATAAAAAATGTATACGTATGGGAGCAGCGTTACACATTTAACACATTTGCGGAAAACCGAAGATCATGATGGTAATCTTTCAACGCAAGCATATGTTATTCACATTGAATTTGCATTTTAAAAATGGAATAATTGCAATTTTTTACGATGGTTTGCCATCCATAAGTAATTATCTAAGTGTTTGCGTATATGTGATTACAATTAATAAAGAAAAATATTAAAAAAAAAAATGTACATATACGTGTTAGAGGAAGCCTTTACAGGTAGTTTGAAGCTAACGTGGCTCGCCAAAGTTGAGGAGTTTTATATTTATAGCGACCCTCTAAACACCGCTTATTTATAGAGACTTAATTAATAAATCATTTAATGACTAAATCAAAAATGACTAAGTAATTACAATATAAAATATTTCCTCTTTTGCGCTCACTTAAATAAAATTTTGCAAAGCCAGAACTGCTAAGTACTTGAAAGATCTAACGGCCAACCTGTAAAAGCAGACAAGAGATACAGAAAGAAGAGGTTTTCCACTTCAAAAAAATAAATAAAATTAAATCAAACAAAAAAAAAGTAGGCATTTAATGCCTACATTGCATTTTTTAAATATAAAGTGGAGCTTAGTAATTAAGCTAAGTAATTTAGTCCGGGCAGTTATTTATTTACTCTTTGTAATGAACTTTATTAATTTTCCTAATCTTAATCACAGCACGTCCTCGTAACAAATGTAATGCAAAATGCCGCCTTTACTATTACTGCAAGTCCATGTTCCAAAGAAACTAGAAGACCTTGGTTCTTTCAATTTGTCAGTCGTAATGCGAGAAGGAATTCGCTATACTTTACTGCCTTAACCCAATCCTACGAAAATTCAGTTAAACCAAAAAAAAAAAGAAAAGTCAAATCATTTAACAAATTCTTTGTTGTCTATATATTAGGGATGTCTAATAAACTTCACTTAACATCCACGGATTTCAGTATGCTCGAACACATACACCCGCGTTTATTAAAAGCGCAGCTATTTACTTTCATTACTTACTAAATCGGGCGTAAGAAAATAGGTATACACCAACTCGGGTCTATAATATCTAATATATCAGCCTTCCGCTCGTCCGCCAATTCGTTTGTTTTTAAAACCCCCAAAGCCACATCTGCTAACATTAAATTTAAAAATTTTGGTAAGCTTCTATCAAGTGTACAAATTCCTGTTCAAGCCGATGTTCAGTCTACCGGCTCCAACTTCGCTGCTCTTTAATCTGTTAAAAGTCGCACCTATTAGCATGTGAAGTTTATATTCGATACATTTTCCGCTGTTTTTCTGCTCCACCAGTTTAGTTTTGAAAAAAGGTGCTATTTCGCCTTAGAAAGGGCGTCTTCAAACTCCATCGAATATTAATCTGAAAGTTGGAAGAGACAGTGAAAGTATTACTTGTTAAAAGCTCCTAGTGAAACGAACGAATAAATTGTAAAATTAATTGGTTCCTTGTGTTCAATAAACATCACTTTTTGTGATCAGCGCTTACTTCGTTGCATGACTTACGACACGTCTCAGATGCGCTTCCATCGTTATGACGACAGCAAAAAATAAATAAATTCGTGGTGTGTCAATAAGAGCGCAAAAAGTATGGTCCAACGATAAACTTGCGTAAATTTATTTTGATTCATGTCAGTTATGAACTTTAAACCACTTTTCTGTTATTTTCTTTAATGTTACGTGAAATGAAATTATAAACCTTTGAGGTGAACATTCGAAATCACAAAAGTTTTATTGTTGGTGTCAAGCAATACTTGGAAAACATTGCTAAATTTAAAGAACTACTTATCTGCTGCTTACCCAGATCACACTTGTTATATATTCTTGTGTAACTTCAAAGGTGTAAAAAAATATTTCATAAAATTAGTCTACAATGACTATCTAATTCTATCTAAAGTTTCTTCAAAATGGAAACTTCTCCGGTTGAAAGCATTTCAGAAAATTTTCTTTAGTAAAATTCCAACTATAATGTCAGCTTGTCAGTGGTGAAACAATGCTGAAACAATGTGGAAACGCTGGCTGCTAGAATTAAAAAAAGAAAAACAAAACGCAGAAGCTAACATATGTCACAGATATCATGTACGTGCAGTTTCAAAAAAGCGCTGGGTGGCCAAAGTTTTCAAAATTGCAAGGGCAACAACAGCGGCTTGCAAACAGCATCCATTTGAGAAAAAAAAAAGAGAAAAAATAAACAAAAAGCAAACGAAAGAAAAGCACTTGAGTTCACTTAAACGCCAGTAGAATAAAATCGTTGACGCAAAACCCGTTTGTAACACAAATATGCTGTTGCTGATGTCCTTTTCGGTTTTACTGCGAATAGTTGCTTGCCTGTTGCTTGCGTGTATGTAATTAGCCCGATATTTATGTACATGTATACTTTTTTGAAGTGAAAACTCCCTTTTAAGGTAAGCCCGACGTAATGCGAAATAACAACAACAATAACACTGAGAAAATATCAGCAAACTCTGACTCATTGCGAAAATTGAAACTGAACTTAAAGAACAGGCAGGCACAACAGACAATGTCAACCAGTTTCTTGACAGTTAACTGTTGCGTCGTTTGTCAAGTAGTTGTAAGGTTACTACCATATTCTTTCATGAAGGACGTTATTGCTTACATAACAATTAACAATGGCATTGCCTTGTCATGCCAACGCCGTTATACGATAACTAAAAGAATTCCATTTTTTTGCTTAATTTCCACAGATTAAACTGAAAAGAAAAAATATGTAGCATAAAATAGTCAAGAAGCATTTTAATTTTGCTACTTATTTGATTGACAGCTGAGACAAAGTACGAAAAGCATAATGATGATGATGATAATGATAATGCAAATCTATTATTTGCATTAACGAAGAATATGGTTTTCAAATGAAAGAAGAAATATAACGCTTAGAATGGTCTTTATGAACTGAGTTGTCTCTTCTATTGTTTTAAAAAATAATGAAAAGAAACTTATGCTTGAACACTTTTATGACAGAAATATAAAGCAACGGCCAGCTAGCACTAAGGAATTGAATAAAAATGGAACTAAAAACAACTTTTTAATCTTGAAAATGAAAACACTAGACTCTCTTGCTCTTTATACGAGCCCTGTTTGTTTTCAAAGCGGTCTAAGTCGATTTCTTCTATTATGAAGATATTTTAGATAAACACATACATTAATTACACTCTATATAAAAGCGTTTTTTTTTCTTTTGCATAAACTTACTCGAAATCCATTAACTTAAAATTAACGTATAAATGTAATCATTAAATATTAGTTTAGAAAATCGACTTTAGCATCTGAAAATGAATGGCTCATATATATAATGGGTTTTGCTTTGCTTGCTTTTCAATTAATTAGTTTGTTTTATTATAAAGACATGCTACTCACCCAAGCGTCTACCTACGCTTGCAATGTATCTATCAATCTTCATCATCACCTACACTATTATTTAAATAAATTTATATATAATTGCTTTCTAACGTGTAGTAATTGTTATTTGAGCTGAAACTTTTTTTTTTTTTTTGTTTCATACTATTATGCCACGAGAGTCCATATTTCATTGTTTAGTTTCTTAAAATTGTTTATAGCTCGACCATATATAGTATCTTGTTAAGAGCCGATAACTGTTTATGGCTTGTCACACTTTTTTCTCATATGCTCCGCCAACTTCAACACTTTGGACTTTATTCATTGTCGCATTTTATGCTCTGTTAGGTTTTTGGCCTTTGTTTAATAAAAAAATATTCTTCTTAAAATGATTCATAAAACTGAATGCTTTAAAATTTTAAGTGTAAAGACTTATTCGCCATATCGCCATGATGATCGTTATGCTAAACAAATGAGAGAAGATGACAATTTCCCATTAATTGTGTGCTGGTTACTTGATCGTTGGATCGCGAACCCATGATACATTTGTTGAAACATTTGTCGTCATTTGAAGTCAATAGCTACCATAAAGAAGGGCAACGTATTATTTTTTTTTTTTGCTTATTGTACGACCAATCACTCAGATGGCGCCCCCTATGCATGTGTAACACAGTGAAAGTTAAAAGAAGGTAAAGGCACAGAGAGTAATCAGTAAGTGACTGAGCACTCGCTACAGGTACGAACAAGTATGGCCAAAATCGTACGGAGCTTTACTTTAAACTCCCAAACATTGACTTAATGCTTGCGACCCCAATAAAGTCGGCTGTATGGCATTCTATGCCTGTTCAAGTTTTTTGGCCGTAATGATCATATCCCTGATTCTTAGGGCTGACGTTTTGAAAAGGATAATATGACTTACGTCATACGTCTTTACACGTGCACAGCCGCTGCGGTTTTTTAATTGCGTTAAAATCATTGGGCCGACGTAAGAAATGTTTGCATGAAATAATAATGGAATTATTTAAAGATGAACGACCGTCCACATACATGAACAAAACTGTAATGTATCTCTAACCCCGCGCTGATAAAAATATCTGTACATTGGCTGGGGGCATGCGATTCCGTCTTCTCCTAAGAATGTAAGCAATGCCCTAGATGTAGCTTAAGAGAACTATTAATTCTTTGTTCGAAAGATGCTCTTTTCAAATAATAGAGCATAAGTCATCATACTAAAGCATACATAATATAGTTTCTTGCAGCCTCGAATAGATGTTATTCCATGCCAAAAGTCGCCAATTGGGAGAATGCTAACGTTACCTGCTTAATTTGAAGAATAGGGCTACACAATACACAATCGAGCAATGGACAGTGGATACTTTGCAATATCTAAAGTAGCGGAATAGTGGACCTATTAACATCGGCGATAAAACTGAAGATCGATGGTGGCCTCTTTCTTTGGGGACACAAAGTATATATGTTGCTGATCAGCTAAAAATTCTGAATCGATTTAAGGATGCCGGTCTGTGTAATGTCCGTTATAAACATTCTCCTGGCCGAAAAAATGAATTAATCGCCTTTAATTCTTGCACGCAGTATAACATTGAAAGTGTACCAAATCGAAGGACACGTCTACAGTACCGCGTAAACCTATATCACCATTATCATTCCAAAAACAAAAAAGGATAGGTCTTTTGCTCATTACTCACAAACTGCAGCAATTATATAAACTACAAAAATTTGAACGCACATTCTATGAGTGATGTTATAGTACCTTTAAAAAAATGGGAAAAATTGGCAGACCAATCAAAATTTAATTTCTTTGTCAGAACTTTTTTAACCCGAAAAAGCAAACTTCAAAAAACCCCGCAAAGTACATACACATATTCTTAACCTGTGTAAACTTCCACATGTCCGTCTACTTAACTGCGTAGTATCTATGGTAACCATTCTTCCGTTCGCAAAAGTGGAAATATCGTCATGAAATTTGCAAAAGAATTTGGAAATGACCAAAACCGATCAAAGGGCACGCCGGCAACGCCCGCGGCCTTCCGTGTCGTTTGTTCGTTACTCATGAACTACAACAGATACACAGTATAAATTTTAACTTTTATTGTAAAAAATAGAAAAAATCAACCGCACCCCGCCAATATAACAGAGAGTATAAAAAATCTGATTTTGTTTCAGCCGTTTAGGATAACGTTGATGGGCATAAAAGATTCGATTACAAACGAATTTAATTTTCTTATATGTTAGTTTATTGGTTTAGAAAACATATAAATTAATCTGTTAATCGAATAATAACCATTCCTACCGAATTTTTGGAGAGATTTAAAGTTCGGAATTTTCGGAAACGTACAGAAGTATGCATCTTGTTCAACGCAGCTTTCTAACTTAATTTAAAAATTTTGCTTTGCTCTGCAACCGAATGAATGGCTCATGCGAACTGGAACCCTTGCAATGAAATGAAAAAAGGGAACATGGCTTATGTTTACAACTTAAGCTTGAACGCAAACCTTCTATATAGATATTCATAGCAATTAAGTATTTGAAGCAATGGGGAAAATTGAAAATTTCAAAATGCTTTCCTGAACAATTACAACTAACGGCACTTATCGAGTTTGAAAGTTTGTCAGAGCCGCTGAATTAATTCTAAATGCCTGCGTGGGCGAAAAAGCCTTCTGGGACTGTAGATTCACGGGAGCTGTTGCGAGACAATATGTATTTTCAGCTAATTGACGATTTCAGGTACATATTTGAAATGCTTTGGGAGAAGTTGTTTTGAAAAACAAAGAAACAATTGCAAACTTGGAAACGCCATTAGTTTTTAAATATGTTTCATTTTCAATTATTAAAAATATTTTAATATAAGATATCTGACCCCGTTTGGCGGTCGGAGAAGGAGAAACTTTCAGACTTCAATATATCTTGGCTGTCAAAAAACTACCCTCTCCTTGCAGTTGCCATAACATCAATTTTCTTTTATATGCCTTTAACTGCTTATAATACAGCGTACTAATGCGGTCAGTCATACTCACACCCCTTTACCTTGAACAGATCGCCCTTCTTTCATAAAAGAAATTAATGTTTTATGTGAAATTGATATCACCACGAGTATGTGATTAGCTATATATGACTGATGTACAAACTTGTTTCGATATGTTCCGTTTTGCAGGAAAATAAGAAGCGAAGGGCTGTGATGCTATTTCATTTTAATTGTTATGTAGACAATAGTAATTTGTTTTGGTTTTCCAAAAATTTCAAAATATATTTAAAGAAGCTTTGACGCCTATATATGATATATTTTATTGTCTTGTTCTGGAAATTAAAAACTTGTTGGATATAAACTGGTTTTAAATAAAATTACTCTAAATTCTATTCTTTTTTATTTCAGATTCCTTTGTAAATAGTCAAGAGTGGACGATATCACGTTCGGTGCCTGATTTACGTTTGGGTATAGTTGGTTCATTGAACTCGGGCAAATCTGCATTAGTACATCGCTATCTAACCGGTTCCTATATGCAAGAAGAGTCGCCTGAAGGGGGACGTTTCAAAAAAGAAGTATTCATCGATGGCCAAAGTTATTTATTATTAATACGAGATGAAGGCGGCGCACCCGAAATGCAGGTTAGTGATCAATGAAATCCATTTCGTTTCTGATGAAATTAAGAAAATCATATTTGAATTATTACATCATTCTGTGCTACTAACCAAATTTATCATAAATTTTAAACGCTTGACTGTAACGCTTTCTTCTTGAATCACAATAAATTTTCGTCATTTCCTTAAGGTGGTGGTACTATTTGGCATTGTTTTAAGCGATAAAATAATGGTAGCAACAAAAATGTAATATCATTATTTTGCTAATCGCGCAACGCGTTATTTATTTTTATAATTCAAAAGCTTGCCTTTTTTTCTCCTACCGCTAATGAGTCTGAAAAATACGTTCCTACGTATTTCTCTTCTTTCTTCTTTACTCTCGCATGAATAACATAAAATTTCTTATAATATGCCATTGTATTACTTTTTTTTTTATTATACGATTTCTTTTCTCTTTGCTTTATTTTTGTATTTTCATTTTTCAGTTAAGCTTTTCGCGCTATTAAGAAAATTTATAAACTATTTTACTTTAGCATTACCGAGCTCATTAGCATCTGGTGTCGGCTCTAAAGTTTAGAGAAAAAAACCATTTATTTTCCTGAGCTAAAATCCATATTATATTCTGCATGACTACTACCCGGAAATGATGTCTTTTAAGTTGTGGCACAATACCCAGGTTGCCTGAAAAGTTTCCAACCTGAACGTGAATATAACAATGCTAGTCCACAAAAGTGGGCGAAACGCATTCTTGGGCCTAAATCTTGATTCGATATGTAGTAATCACTTTCCGTGGACTTTATCCGGCACTGTTTGGTAACTCGGGCAATGTGTTCTTCCCTAGTTAGAGTTTTTGACCATCCCGAAAGTTCATGGTCATCGCTTACGGCCACGCTTCACTTCAGCTACCCATAATTTCGGCTCGAATTTAATTTGTGTGGGCATATTGGTCCATTTTTTGCATTTCCGCAAAAATACTCAAACGCACTCACTCAAACAATTGTCACACAGTAACTGTACGTCCAACTTAGCTGAAAGTAGATGGAAACTGAAGTGTACCAACTACGGTACTCTCTAGATCTAACATATTATTATCTGTGTGCAAATCTCGAAAAGATTTGCGTCAAATCATGAGGTCGTTGCGGAAAGTGTTGAGCTGACTGCATTAGTCTTGAAAGTAACAGTTTTGCCAAACAAATTCAAAGAAAAAATGTTTTGTTTCTTCCTTGGGTCTGAAACTCTTCAGGAACTCCCGTACTATACTTTCGCACAGGATTTGAGCACATTTACGTTACAGTGTGTTAGGAGCGCTTATTTTTGTTAATCATACATTTTTGGAAATAATTTAAGTCAAAATATCACACGCCATCCCATTCGTTCAAAAAATGTTTGGGGGGATGTCTGAATTGACTAACATATGTGTGCAAATCGGGTTGCCGCTTGGCCAGTTCCGAAGCAACCAAATCTGTTTCTTCGATTTGGGGCATATCACTAGGGCTCGAAAGAAACAAGACATCCAGGTCTTGTGCGTTACCAACTATTTTTACAAGAAAAAGAAGACATGTACAAGAATGAATGTAAACCTAGACTACCGTACGAATCAAAATCTATATTATTATTATTATTATTATTATATAAATTTAGCCAGAGAATAAATTCTAAGACTAAAGTCTTAAAGCACTAGCATCTAAGGCTTTTGGCTTTATTTTTTTTATTTTTTTTTTTTTATTAATATTATTATTATTATTATTAATATTACTACCGCAACTGAGATTTGAACCCACGACCATTGAATTGCTAGTCGAGACTCTTGCCTGCTCGGCCACTCAGGCGGATTCGAAATCTATAATATATAATATTATTTCAGAAAATTTCTTTCTTATGCTCGATGAAGAGAAAGTTTTGTGAGTGGATTTAAATAATTAGTAGAATTTTAACAACTGATAAATTCTAGATATTAATAGTAATCATTGAAATAATAGAGAAGAAAACCCATCAATATATTAGGATATGAGAATGCAATGTAATGGAAAAATTTAGGTATTCTATTGATTCATTTTTTATCAATAAGAAAGTTCTGGGTGGGTATAACTTCTGGTGTTGAGAATAGAAGAATATTTTGTAATAAATTTGAGAATCTCAAAAAAATTGTATAATTAAATTATTAACGACTATTCATTATATTTTTTTATAAATTAGTCGAACTCACACAATGATGTTCATTGTCGAATATGCATTCACAAGATTTGGGGACAGTAGTACAAAAAAAACAATTAGACTATAAGTGCAAGTATTATCATAAAAGGTTTTCTTTTCGTTTGCCGATTTTTTCTCCTGATTGAGACTAAGGGTCCTTTAGCGTTAGACTTTCTTGTTCGTTCCCTCTATATCAATGAGTTTTGCAATCTATCTTCTTATCTTCTTCTTTTCTTCGTTTACTTGCCTCTGCTTCGTCTTGGCCACTGGCACATGTTCATATTTTGCAACATTTTGAAAAGTATTCGATGTATAATTATTATTGTCAAAGACACACGTTCTGGGACTAAAATGTAGGATCAGCACTAACAAGTAATAGCACCACTATATCGACTCTTTTGCTTTCTTTTAAAGATAGCCTAGTTGCTTTAAAAAAACCAAATATATTATTGATATTAAGTTCCCTAGGTACTTTCAATGTGTCCACATATCATAAACCTACAAAATACATACAAGTGATTGAGTCTGAAAAGAGTCTACTTTAAAGATAAAAGAAAATCAAACTTTGACGCATAATCCATAAAATAGGCTTGGCTGATTTTTTCCCATTTTTGTATAGGTACTACAAAAATGCCCATACGCTCAAATTTTTGTAGGTTCATCTGCTGTAGTTTATAGGCAACGCACAGAAAAACCATTTTTTATTCCTTTTGAAAAACAGAGATGTCCTAAGTTTAGGTAGTAGCGCAGCCGTGGCCTTTGACCGCTTTGGCCCATTTTCAATACCCACCTGCGCGCAAGAACTTCTAATGTTTCTGCCAAGTTTGAAGTCGATAGCTTCATTTTTGGGGCTGGAAGAATGTTTACAACAGACATTACAAAAACCGACGGACAACCAGGCGGGCATGTTTTAATAGATTCAGAATTTGACGTTGATCAAGGATATATACACTTTGTGAGGTCTCTGAAACTTTCTTCTGGGTGTTGCAAACATTTTGAAAAAATGAACATACCATTCATCCGTCGGTGATAGGTATAAAATTTTAAAAAATGTACATAACTTTTACTTAAATCGCTTTTTAAACTTCATAAAAAAGATATATATTGTTAATATATATTGCACAAGTCCTGTTTTCATAAAAGCGAAAACAATTACTGAAAAAAGTAGTTTTCTTTGCTTACGCGAAATTGGTGCAATAATAACAGCATGAGTATATTTTATTATAAACAATCGCTTTGATTTGCTAAAAGAAGAAAAAGTGAGTTATGAATCCTTGTGCTAGCCAGAAGGGCTGGCTTTTACGTACGAAAGGGTTAAAAAAGTTAACACATCTGCCTCCTTCGATGCTGGGTATACTTTGCCAAAGGAGTTAAAATTACTTCTCCAACCAGTTGATAGCAAGTTACCACTTTTTTACGCTCCATGGAATAGGAGGTACGATTAGCGAAAGTCTACCTCTGAGTTTTTTGGAAATTTTAAACCCAATTCAAATTAATGATCACATGGAACTAAAGAAAAGGTCAACATATTTGACGGGTACTACCTTATGATTATCAGCGATTTTCGCTTAAAACCGGATTAATCCCTCGTCTTTTTCGCAGTGCTTCATAAAGACTTATCAACACGTTTATCAGCTCCTCTAACAACGCGTACGGTTTTATAAGTTCTTGAACAAGACAAATTACTTGAATAAGTCAACCTTTTTGGGAAATCTATTTACTCAGCCTTAAGTTTAAGTTGGCCCTGTAGGCTTAATAATTTTCATATCTATTTTCGTCAACAATAACAGTTGTTTTAATTACGACAGATTGTACAAGCGTGAATAGAGGTGCAAGTCGGTTTGCCCTCTTATTCATCTTCCATACCGTAAAAACAAGTAACCAAGCGCTGTACTACTAGCCTTTGCTTCGCCCCAGGCAGAGTGAGTATTGAAGGTAATATAAATTTGAGCTTAAATAAATGGATTCACATAAAATAAATAAGAATATTAAGTTTGAATTTGAAATTACTTTTCAACACATCTCCACTATGAATTGATTTGATTGTTGCTACTTTATCAGTACATATCGGAAGCTTTAGATATGCTTAAGGAAAATAATCCAATGGCGCTAGCTGACATGATGCTAGACACTAATCCACTGGCTCATTTCATGGAATAATTTCTCCGCTTGCAACTGTTTGCAAACAGTACGAAGTTACTGAAGTTTTTCATCATTTCTTGCCAAAGCAAGATTTTTGATCTGACTCACTTAAATGACGAAATCATCATTCAACAAAAGAAAAAAGCAAAAACAGCTTCTCGTTTAAAAGGCTCTATAAACCAAGATGAACGGAGGATCATACAGGGTAATAATGCGCGCAATAGATCCTGGGCCAAAAGATATGATTCTCCATAACCAACAACTAATGGGACTAAAGACAATTGAAATGACGTTTCCAGAATCGAAAACTGAGAAAGGCGTCATTGTGCCATCTTCGATGATCAAGCAGAAAAAGAGAAAGTTTGATGCTTTCAATGTATGGTCCTTAACTTACCCCGGGTCAATGATGCAAGGCTAACTTCATAAGAACCCCATGAATACCAGTTTTTTCCCCAGAAGCTTGCATCCAAACGATTGCCGATCAAAATAGAACGCATTTGATTTGGTCAAGTTAATTCAAACTATAGCGCAAATCTGTTTGAATCTTGGTGAAAAAATGCCACGAAGTTTTTCCCTTACCCTATATATATATACACCAAGTATCCTCCTAAATATTTAACAACTACTTAATAGCAAAGCATCTTCATAGCCGTAATTAAATATTTGTTTTACCTTAATAGTTAAGCGTACCTTAAGCTTCTACCGCAACGGTGAAACCAAAAGAAAAAAAAAGGCAAATAAACTTTTTGTTGGCTACCATGCCTTTCCTTAAGAAGTTTACTTTTCCTTGTCAAAACAACTTGAACATTTTATTTCGTTTTCGCCATACACTGTTTGTCATACTCAGCAACCAATGTTCCTTGTCAAGATTACGGAGAAGTTTTCCATATTTTTTTTTCTCTTTTCCTTTTGGCTGTAAGCAAACAATGTAACATTAACGAAACAGTCTTTTTTATAAAAGAAGCAACATTCGCGTAAACACTTCGTGCTTTCATTATGCATTATGCATAGCAGAAAGATAGTCATTTAAAGGTAGTTACTACTACCAATTCAACGTCTCTTTTCATTTCTACCGCTCCCTCTTTTCTTCCCCCACCATCTATCTCTCTCTTTTTCTCTCATTCTCTGTTTAAGATTATTTTAGTTATTTGTAGATATTTGACCCAATTTTCAATTACTCCGAAGTGTGATGCCTAGTCTTTTTTAAACGCTATATAGTGCCACTATGTATGACGCTACTCTTAGTCGGAAAGAGGAAAATGTTAGAAAATAGGAGCATATGTATAACAAACTAGATAGACCGACAAACACACAGATAGTTATTTATGTTCTTAGTGTGAATATCGTTTGAAATGAGGTCAACTTCCTGAGCTCCGTTTCTTCTCGTTTGAATAGAAGAACGGAGCGATCATCATTAGTGCTTTCCTAGACGTTTAAAAACGTTAACCATTATTTAAACGTTTGGTTTTTTGAAAGTCTACAATTTAGTTTGCTGTCTTTTTCTTGCAGCAAATTAAGATTATCAATAAACTGCATTTTTGAGTTTGCTAATGCACGACTAAACTTTAATTTTATTAGAAACATGTCACGTTTTCTTCTACATTTGCGTTCCATGTCATTAGGTTTGCAAGAAGAAAATTATTTATAGCTTTTGTATGAAGTAAGCGCTTTCTTTAGCGACTTACTAAAGAGCTTACTGAAGTGGTCGGCAAATTTATGGAAAGGGAAACGTGCAAAAGCGAGTATTTATCGAGCACATGATGGGCGAAATAATTTTTCTAAAACCATTCATTGCAACAACCATTTTTTTAAACGAAGGCAGTAATTTGTAGAAGAGTGGACGTCCATTTTTGGCTTCACAATGCACATTGAAATAAGGTGTCCCCCTTCTTTGAAGCGCGTACTCTTTTTTTTTAAGGCAGTAGTTCGTTTTTGTAATTGGTTCTACTTTGCCCGCCTTCGTGAAGTAAAGTGCTTAATTAAGGAAACTGCAGTGAGCTGCATTCGGCGCGTCAAGTTTCTCGACACCTAGCTGTGTAGTGTATAATCGAAAATCCATTCGGCCATTGTTCACCGTATTATAACTACCTCTTCGAATTTGGGAAAGGCGAACCTTTAATCTAATTCAACTAAATTTCTAGGTTCTGGCAAGGAAAAACAGAAGATCCAAACTAACGCCCTAAAATTCAATTTGTAGCCATAATTTAGGAAGAAAGACATTATCAATTTGTTAGCTTTTTTTGGCTGAACTTGTTTACCCTATTTTCAAAACAACAAAAAGATTCGGTAACCAGTTTTAACCGTCTCGACAAAACTCTGAGATCATAGCGTAATTACGAGTAATTGGCAGAACTAAAACGATTAAGCGAAACTTTACTTTTTCTGCTGAATACGAGGGATAGCCCTGTCCAATCGTTAGGGATACCGAGCACTGTATGTGCAATAATGCGCAAAGCGCAAACAACAAAGGTACAAACTAAACGAAGTGCATCGACCACAAAGTCAAATATCCATGGCGGCTTAATTTGGGGGAGTGTATTATGAGCTTTTAAAGCCCAACGAAATCAATTCAAAGATCATTCTTTTACATGACTAGACTCCATCCCATGTGGAAAACCGCATGCGCGTGGAAAGCACTCAATCAAGTCCAGCGTGTCTTACTTACTCAACTTGGGCATTTTTTTGCATCAAGGCTGACGGACTTGTCAAGCAACGGTTTGCTTGTTGTACAGACGTGGACGAGAAATTTAACGTGTTTTTGTCGATGAAAAAAATGCATTTCGTACTTGCATATATGCCTACATGTATGTAATATGCGTTCATACCTTATGGGAATTCTTTTGTAATTTTCTATGCTATGTAAGTTCTTGAAAAATCTACCCACATCCGCTATGTCCACTCTGAGGTATAAATTGTTACTAGAAAATATCGTACCGTACAAAAATCGCTTGGCTCACCCGATAAAAGGCCCACAAATTTCAGAATGTATGAGTGGGCATAACTCAGATCGCAACTTACTTGACAATAAAATATGCTAAAATTTCTGTAATCAGATAACAAAAATTACATGATGAATAAAGCGGTCTTGGTGAAGTTAGGCTAAATGTTCCGAATGCTTTTTAATAAAGACACACGCGGTGCTCAGGTCTGCGAAAAGTTAATTGAATAGCAAACGAAAGGTAATTTAATAGCGTTTATTTTGCAGAGTTCTTAAAATGGATTACGAATCACGCGAAAGGTAAATCGGACGCCTTATGACAATAATGTACGAAAAAAATCGTTTAAAGCGAGGAAAATCGGTCCAATCTAAATACAAAGCTAACACTAACACCTACGAAACATACGCGATAAATTTACTCCGATTCGTTGTGCGCGTAACAAATTTTGAAATGCAGATATGAAGAAAACTTTTTGCAATATTTTACACATCTATTGGTTTTTAGTTCTTTCGCTTTTTTGACTGTCAACCGTGTCTACTGCGAGTTTTAAAAATTGACCGACGAAAATAAAGACCTCCCGTTTTCTAACTCACTGTTTACACTAACTACTTTAAAAAAAGTTTTTCTTGATCCTTTAACGTATTTCATGGTTGGAACATTCGCATAATAGAAGGTAAAGCCCGATCGGACGCGTGCATAGCATATGAGTTGTCCAATGGTTCTTTTTTTAAATAAGAGAAATCAATAAATTATTGACACTAGGATCTTTGTTAATATATAAAAAGGAAGATATAAAAAGAAAAGTGAAAAGCAACAAACAAATTTTAGTATTTTTTAATTATACCTGACATCATTTGTGCAAAGAATGCATTTAGTTCATGCGGATATATACAACAGCCAGAAGTACTTAAGATAGACGCCACTTTTTATTATATCAGTCGAGACAAAATCACTTTTTTCATCGATTTACAATTGTCTGTCCTCCTGTCCACCACTCTGTCCAATGTTCATCCACATATCAGATCGCAGTTTTGGAACATTTTGAATAAATTTGAAACAATAACGTGTTTTTACTCGAGAACAACACCAATTAAAAACCAATTGGATCGGATCACCTTTACCACCACTCCTCTTATGACACTTTATTTTAAGTAAATCTTCAATTTTCCAAAATTTTCGACAAAAAACCGCAAACTAAATCGGTATAAGAAGTTTAGATAGGATGCGCTAATTTTTTCAATCTACAAAAGGTAAACCGCTATAACTATGTGAATAGTTGTCTAATTTTTAATACGTCATGATAGAAATTGCCTCATAGCATAGATAAAAATAAAATGTATGAAATTTGACCCATACAGCCCTTTTTTGACCACACCATGCATAAGGATTCTCATGAAATGTAAGCTTTTACATGACTATAAAATCAAATTTTTACTTTGTGACAAAAATGGGTGAACCATAATATGATCTTTCATAAGAAAATGAAATCTTCGAAATCTGGGGTCCCGCCTGTAAGGACACCTTTCTCTATAAGAACTTCCCTTTATGTGAAAACAAAGGACAGTATTTCCTTAAGAAGGCGGGTTAAGAATTGGATAAGCGAAGCAACGTAGGATATTTAATGGCGGCTTTGCCCGATTATTGTGTTTATACTTTTTTTTATATAGTCGTTGTACTTTTTAAAGAAATTTTATTTTCAAAACATTAATAACATGTTGCGATGGCAAGAAAGCATATCCGATACTCCCGTATAGACGAGACTTTCAATCTTATGTATTTTGTTATTTAAATATCAGCCACGTTTAGGTCTTGTTTCTCGCCACACATTAATTAATAGATGTGAAGCACGCACCCTTTGTAAGTTGTGCTTATTTTTACTACCATCAGGGACAAAAAAGAAGTGACCTTTAGCTAAAGCACGCATATTAGGTTCGTTTACTCGCACAACGTTTATGAAGAAGTTGCCGGAAAAATAGTAAACACAGACATTAAAGAAACGAAAGTATTTTCATGCCAACCTGTTACAGCAAAAAATTTAATCCCACATACAATATTTTCGTTTCGTTCTTATCTGCACCGTGCACGTGTCAACACACTCTGCTTTCATTTTCTTTCTAACCGTAAACACTTAATCCATTATACTTACAAAAAAAAATTTTCTAAATGGATTTATATAGACATAGGGGGTAAGGTTTATTCTGTTACCATACTTATTGTGCGAGTATTTAAAAAAGTATTTTTCATGTAAAAAATAAATTTTTTAACCCTTCTTGCAAAAGTTGATGCATCTGATGTTCATTATTATTATTATTTTTTGCTTGATTTAAACAAAGATTAAAAATATGTTTAAAAAATACCTCAGCGGGAGTTTTTACGCGGTTTTTCTCCTATTCCTCTGGCCACATGTTAATTGTTCAATATGCCTCGGGACGTAAGTAGCTCTTTAGAGCTTAAACGAGAAAATCAATATAATACAAATTTTTTGTTTAAACCTTTGTGCCTCTTTACTTTAATGCTACTACAAGAGGAAGCATCAAGACATGTGAACCAAAAACAAAGAACGCATTCTAGATTGTCAGGATATGGGGCAGTTTGTAAGGGTTGTTAATGATTATTTACGCTGGCTGACATTGCAAACTTTCACACCCCAAAAATAGAAATGCAAGGAATTAAAGTCAACGCTTTCAGAAAGCATTGTTTTAACGATGTCAACAGAAAATGCAAGTAACTTTCATGCGTAATATTGAAAAATGAAGGAAATACGCATTAAAGAGTCCTTAAGGTATATCTGTTGTTGACCAGCATGAGCGTCTGATTCGACTCGATCATCTTCGCGCCTATCTGTTTACTGCTAAAAAAAAAGTCCAGAGCCCACATTCACGTTAGCTAAAGAACTCACAAGTATATTGAATATGTGGTCTTCAATAAGTTGTGTGAAAATATTCATGAATAGTTCGCAAATTATTTGCTGGCACATGATTGACGCAGTCGTGTAAATATTTTGCGTATATTTAATCAGAGCTTCTAAACTTTTCCGAAAAAACTACGACTTACTATCTGAATATCCAAAATTAGTCATTAAAAGCACAAAATTTTCTTATTTATCACACTTACTACCCAAAGACGGCCATATTCACAAAGCGCCATAACATAAAATTCTAAATCTATTTAAGCATCCGTTCACCCATCCAGTTCATGCATGCGTTATTTATTGTTGACATCAAATTGGCGTAAGATAGGCAAGGTAAGATAAGCAACCTATATTGCCCATATATGCCTTCGACTGATGACTGCGAATCAATTTTGAAAACGAGCGCAATCGATCGTTATATAAAATATCAACAATAGAACGTATTTCATTTGAGTTAAAAATAGCTCTCTTCAGTTGTGGAATACATCTTTCAGCTTTTTAATATCTAGCAAAAAATATTATTGCCAAAAAGTCTGGAGCTATAATCGATATCAGTATAAATATTTACCTAGTGAAATTGTACTGAGGCGCTTTGAAGCCTTTAAAGTCATACATAAGTAAAACTCGTCCTAAGAAGGATAGACATCTCTTACCCACTGTTATATGCATGGCAGAAAATATATTAAGTCTGACGATAGCTTTTAATTCATGCAAATAAGCATTAGAGCGCGGAGCCCCTATAAATTAGATTATCTCAAATGAAAGAAAATACAGCAGAACAGCAAACTTGAATTCAAAATCTTTCTTAAAAGGCGCGTAACTTAGCTTCAATGTTTTTCTAGTGACCAAATTTTTTTTCTAGTGAAAATCTCAAAAGGAATACAAAAAGGTGGTTTATTCAAAAAAATATCGTCTTCCACTAACTATACACTTTCGGAATACCTCTTGCAATATATGAATAACGGGACGACAAAACGACGCGCCTTTGGATTGTAACCATTCATTCAACGAATTTTCCACTCCTTCGAAAATCGTGAGTGTAGCTCAGTCAAGTCATGCGATACCGACTCGAACAAATGATAAACTAAACAAAGAGGTTCGGTCTAACGAATATATCATTCTTATAAAGCTTAGTTCACAAATCCGCAAAAAAAATCGATTATACGCACTCAATTGTCAAAAAAATAATGATTCTCCATTTTTCCTTAAGCTATCGTCTTAAATAAGAGGGCTTTTCGTCTACACGCGTAAATTACATTTTAAGCTTTTTCTTAAATAAAGAAGAGTATGTATACATAGTTTGTATGTAGATGCAGAAATTGTTGCTAAATCCTTTATGCAGGTGGTTTTAATTGTATACGGTACACAACTATACACACATAGGGTTTACATGGTTTTTATAACACGACATTGTTCGCTATGTTGTGTAAGCGCATTTGCTTTGCCTTGCATTGAAATATTGTACAACAGATTTTGATGGATACTAAAAGACTCTACCTTCTTTTTGAGCATCATTGAAATTATAATAAGGATTGTTTCTCCATTAGGTAAATCTATATCTATAAATCTACTATATATTTTTCAATTTAAAGCAAAAAAAAATTATTTATTTACGTGCCAAACATGCCGGTTTTATCACTTAAAGTAGCTATCTCCTCTGTTATTGTCTTTAAAGTCCTTGAATAAATTGTTTTGATAACTAACTCTGTCATAACCATTAGGTACTTGTGTCATAGCAAAATGAAAGACATTGAAAGCCACAATTGATTGTATAAAGAACCTCCCTGAAGCTATCAAAAACATTCAACACCAGCATCTTTTTCATTTTTTCCTTTTTCTTTTATCTAATGATAATCTGTATTCTACATCTCTAACATTTCAACAAGAAACTGCGTCATAATTGAATATAATCACATAATTCCGCATTTCGCTTTGACTCTTTTAAGACATAACCTTGGCTGGCTACCTTTTTTAAATAAGAAAAAATTCAATTCATTTTTTTGAAAATTTCTAACCAAGGCCCTCTTCTCTAAAGTTTCAATTTCTTTTCCAACTTCAAATGTCATATACAATCATGTCAAGCTGTGTGTTTTTCTTATACTTAAGCGTTTAGCTGACTTATAATGCAAAAACATCATTATTATACGTTCTTGAGACTTGTTGGCACTTGAAAGACTGCACACATGCCTCTTTAAACCGGGACTTGCATTGTAACAATTATATTCGTGTATGCTTTTTCATGGTGACACAGGCACGACGCGTGTTAGTTTTTCTTTACGTTGAAAATTGATGTTAAAGTTACTGGCATTTGTAATGGTGGTTTTCCTATGCCAAGAATTCTCACTCTCCTCAACAAATTTATTTCGCTTTGAATGTCATATAGGAAACAGGGGGGCGTATTGCTATATAATACAAACATAAGAAATAAGCCTGTTTGCATGTTTCCACAAATATTTCTTTATTTGTTCTTTTTTTTTTTATAATCTTGAAAAATATGTGATTTATATGAGAACGTATTTAAAGAGAGAGAAAAACGTTCCAAGTATGGAATGTACACAGAAAAAAAAATGATGATTACTCATAGCTTTATTGAAACACTAACAATAAGAAGGAAATTTTAATATCAAATAAAGCGTTACGTGAAGTGTTTAAAAATTATGCAAAAAAGAAAAAAACTCATATCATATCTAGCAACATTTATATATGGTTTGTTCTTCTTTCAATTTTTTCGTTACCTGCTTTGCGAAGTGATAGTATTTGGTTAATAGCAAATATTCTTTCACGGAGCTATCTCTTCAGACTGGGGAGCCGATCACAAGGAGATATGAAAAAAAATTTAAGCGATAGCGGAATAATTCTTTTGTATGCGCTATCTTGACGCGAAATTGTTTTCTCTTGCCTTATATGACTTCTCCTTAGTAGTACTACTTGTCTTTCCTCGAGAAAAGGCATAATTCTGCACAGAGTTTGATGCACAGAGTTTGCATACGTCCCTGGATTCTCAGCACTGCCCTCATAAACCGATTCCACATTTCGCGTTGAACGACAGCCAGAGCGTTTGAGATCGCTAATTGATCCAGTCCGCTTACATTTTTAAATTAATTAGTTTTTTAACATCTCCAGGCTCATCGAAACCAGTTAGCGCTCTCAAATACATCCGTTTTATCTCGTACTTCACACATCTCAAATTCTTTAAATTTGAAGAATCGCCGATGTTTCTTTCAGTGTACTTTGTGTAACAATAGGGACTATTTAAGCAGCTGTAAACAATAGTAAAATATGAAAAAAAATGACTACTTAATATTACGCTTCAAAATATGTTAAAAAACGTGGACAGTTGAAAAAGACGCTTTAAACGAATCGTAGACATTCTTCACCGATCGTTAAAAGCTTCAAATCCCTTTTGCAAAATTTCTTTTCAAAACAAAAGTTATAATTGGACCTCCGACTCTATTTCATTTCAAACTCCCTTTCTGCAATTTCCTGAACTAAGCGGTCCTAAGCATTTTAAAGTCGCCTTTTATCGCACAATATGTACATATAACGTTAAGCAATTTTCGAGGTAAGAGTTAACTCTAGTACCTTACTGTGCTGAATAATGCCATCACATGTGCATGTCAAGGTACGTGCTTTAGGTGCTACGCTACCGAATAAATTATCTCAATGGAATGGAAGCGCCGCATTTTGAACACGAGTTATGAGACAGCGGAACATTATTAATGCGTAGGCGAACATATTTGATGCGTAGGAAAGTGTTACTGAATCGCCTTCGATTAATTGAAAAATGCACACAATACGATAACTCAAAACACGAAACACCTGGTAAAGCATTAACATTGAGAGTGAAGCCAAAAATCCCATTTGGGAAATCATTGGGATGTAATTTGTGGTAATTTTCTTCAACTGACTCAGCTAAACAGTCACTTCGGAATTCTATAAAAAGGGTAAAATAAGGTCGATATGATAGGATACACTTTCAGCATGGCCGTGCTCGGTTATATCTTATGATACCGGCGTCTAGAAGCATTGCGAGAGGTCAATTAATATGCGCGAATTCACCCAAACATCGCTCTTGCTGACCAATCTTATCCCAATTCATGACTTGTTGTCTGTCTAAGCATCAGTTCCTTACCTACCAGGATAACCGCTGGCAATGAGCTTATTTGAAATTAATAAAATGCGTTGTACCTTTCTTTTAATAAACGACCATAAAATTGCTTAGAAATAAATCATATATAAAGTACCAATCCAATATGTTTAACTAATCATGCCGCTACAAATTGTATATCTTTAAAAAAGACCTTCAAGCTGTAAACAACAATACTTTATGAAGAGACAACAGCCAAAGTGAAAAAGAAAAATAAAGCATACTTTTCAGCTGTGCTTATGCATACACACTTTTAAAATGGTTTGTTACCGTAGAATTCATTCGACTGTAGATGGCTTTCTATGAGACGCCAGACTGACGACAGTGAGACACAAAGGCTATATCAATTTTTTCTATAAATGCGTGCATGTATTGGTGATAGCAGTCAAATAATATTGTGTAAGTATGATGTAATAACGCTTCTACGTCGCACACGCACGCACAAAACCGGCATTTGTATGCATATATCAGTATATAGGCTTTCATGGCTTTTATGCCGCTACAAACACACTCTCGAGTAAGAGATGTAGGCCTATATCTCTTTAATGGCTGCACACATATATGTGAATACTCCTAAAGGGTAAAAAAGGGAATAATAACAACCACCTAGCTATGTTGGCTAAACTTTATGGGGGGTCCCAGTAAAACGAATAAAACAGTTTATGTTAAACCAGCATAGCGGAGAGACGTATAAAAGTAAAAACGCGGAAGTTTTTTGTAAACCATTTAAAATAATTCAAAAATATTTATTTAATTAGCTCTTAATAGAGCGATAAGAATATCTTTGATAGAAAGTAAAAAAAAAAAAGATAAAATAAAGAAAATCTTTATATAATTAGCAGAAATGTAAGTAATTCTGTTTAAAAACTCATCCTATGCATTCTCTCCTTTTCACTCACTTAATATGATGCCAAAATAAACCTGCGCACAATGCCGTAGAAATTGTATGCATTTGTTGCCTGTGTTTATGCAATATTTTTTTTTTATTTTGCCTGCTCATCGTTGTTTTGTGTAATAAAAGTTATAAAATATTATTTTTTATATATACATGCTGTTAGGAATTTGATGGGAAAAGTTCATTATCCTATGTGTTAAAGTACACCGTTTTCCACTTTATACTACACTAGCACGAGCTTTGATGACATGTGATTTGAACTGAAGAATTAATTTTTTTCTTAAAACCTTTAGCTGATTTGATTTTTATTCGACCTCAACAATATTCGCAATCTTCACTAAGCTCACTTTCTAAAAAGTTGAACTTACCCTTTTCCAAATTCTCACACACATACATAGGTATGTCACCTTTTCTTTATTGTTCAATTGTTCAAAGAGCAAAAATTTCCAAACACAACGCCTTATTGTCGTATTTCATTGTTATTATAGTCTTCCTGTTCTTTAACCTTAAGTTTATGTCTTGCACTGCTTGCTCTCTGTCAAGTTTATGGTTTTCTTACAAAGTCAAGGATTTGTGTTTTGTAATTTAAAACCGTTTCTTATTTAAATTTTTTTCTTTTCTTTATTTCCACTCTCACTCCTGTTCACAGTTTGCTGCTTGGGTTGATGCAGTCATTTTCGTGTTTAGTTTGGAAAACGAATCCAGTTTTAATACAGTTTACAACTATTATACGAAAATGGCACATTTCCGTAATGGCCAAGAACTGCCCATGATTTTAGTAGGTACTCAAGATGCCATCAGCGAACGCAATCCTCGAGTCATCGATGATTCAAGAGCAAGAAAATTGGCTGCCGACCTAAAACGCTGTTCTTACTATGAAACATGTGCTACTTATGGCCTGAATGTGGAAAGAGTTTTCCAAGATGGTAGGCTCCTCTTTTTTTATAACAATGAAAAAAATGTTGCTCAAAATATTTGTACTTTCTGCTTTGTTAGCTTGCCAAAAAATCTTATCTCAACGCCTACCTTTACCCGCCAACGTAACCTCGAGACCCACAACCCCGCAAGGTACCCGCCTGGGTATTGCCTCGTATCATCACGGCTCATCATCAACCGCACAGAATGGCACCAATGCGAATGGTTTCTCGCCTTCATCGTCGACCATCTCGAACAATACCTCAACGAACTCAGTTCAGGGAGTAGTCGCGTCAAACAGTAATTTATCTTTACCCCACAGACACCACGTACTATCGAGTTCCACTCATCACATACCCATGCGTATGAGTGCTGATTTTGTACACAATGAACAACAGCAACATAGCTTACCTCCTCCGGGCAATAGTCAAAAGGTTTGGCAATCGCAACAGCAGGAAGTACAACAGGACCAATGCGTACAACACGTTCAATTACGTGAACATCATCACAGTCGCAACCGTGACCGCGATTTTTCCCTAAGCAGTGATAATAACAACGTTACAAAATACAATCCCGGTCTACAGAACAACAGTAACGGCGGCGGTAATGGAGGTAGTAATAATTTGCACAGTGAGCAATTAGCTCCTTTGTCGCTAGTGCCTTTGCGTGAAAAAGATACTAATCCAGGTAGTGGAGGTAAGGATTTGCCAACTCCTACATCAACGCCTACAGCCAGTCGCAAATCGCGACGTCGCTCTAACCTTTTTATACCGTCATCTTCGAAAAAGGGTGAAAAGGATTTAAAAAGTGGTGAACTGGGTAGTGGACGATCTATTCCTATTAAGCAAGGTTACTTATACAAAAGATCGAGTAAGTCATTAAACAAGGAATGGAAAAAGAAATATGTTACATTATGCGATGATGGTCGTCTCACTTATCATCCCTCTCTACATGATTATATGGATGATATACATGGTAAAGAAATACCGCTTCAATATGTTACAGTGAAAGTACCCGGTCAGAAACCCAGAGGCTCTAAATCTATAATAACTAACAGCGCTCTAACCACATCCATGTTGTCAACCAATAACGGTAAACACGATCGAGATATTTTCATTTCTTTTCGTGAATCTATTTTTCATATTGTAGCTTTCGAGGCGTTAAAAGAACCTGGAGTTAAATCCAACTCCTCTCAACAAACAAGTGGTGATGAAGGCATTGCCATGTCAAACTCTAATTCCCAAACATTTATAGCAGGCTCAGTTGAAAGTTCGCAACGCGAATTATTGTCTGTTAATGCCTCCAATAAGCTTGATGCCCAGACCCCTAATGTGAAAAAACGTCACAGACGTATGAAAAGTAGTAGCGTGAAGTCGAATGAGATTGATGATTCAGATGGCTATGAATTCTATATAGTGTCTTTGGACTCGAAGCAATGGCATTTTGAAGCAGCAAACTCTGAAGAACGTGACGAATGGGTGGCTGCTATTGAACAGGAGATATTCAAAAGTCTACAAAGCATAGAAAGCACGAAAATGAAACCGGCTACTACTAGCGAGTTGGCTTCAATGGTGACGATACGAACACGTGTGCAAGGCAATAGTTTTTGTGTAGACTGTGATGCCCCAAGTGAGTAAAACGTGTCAGTTTATTTTTCAGTTTTAATTATTTTTCAGTTAAAATTTTATTCAAAAAAGAAAAAACTTCAATATCATTTAAATTTCACCTGCAGATCCAGAATGGGCCAGTTTAAATTTGGGTGTCTTAATGTGCATTGAGTGTTCAGGAATTCATCGTAACTTAGGCTCGCATATTTCCAAAGTTCGTTCATTGGGCTTAGATGATTGGCCGTAAGTATTGTTCAAACGCAACAAATTTTGTTTATACTTTTCAGGTAAATAATAGATAAGGGGGTAAAATTCCATAGCTCGTCTGCACTAAAACATAAGTAGATATTTTTCTTATGCTTTCAAGTAACTTTGTCAAATCTAGTAAATGGTATTTTGATCGAAATTTCTGTCATTTGTCTGCCATTATGCCGCCACTATAGAACTTCTTGGAATACTGGACAAAAACCTGAACTAAGAAATTTCCACAGACTTCTTTTAAGCGAACCTCACGCAGTAGAAGTTTCCGCTGAGAGCGAAACAAATCATAATCCAGGTTCGGACTGTGCTCTTGTTACACCGAAGGTTCCAAGCCATACTCCTTTAATTTTTGAAGATTCTTTAAAAATGTGTGTGGTTTGGCAGCGCCATGATGAAAGGGGACAGCTTTTTGACTGGTCAACTCTAAGCACTATATCTCAACTGCGTGCTTAAGTCCATTTGGTCTTGACAATGGAAAGTAAAGTCCATCGTCTTGTTAGATTGGAAAAGCCCAAAAGGCATAATTACAGTTTGTATGGCCTCATCCACCTTACATCGCGATCGTTTTTACACATTAGCCGAAATAAACGAATGTTTTCACAAAGATATGAAACATTACCACCTTTGTCCAAGCGATAATGTAAATTATTTTTTCAGAATTTTGGCTCACTTCCAAAGCACAATTTCCTTCGACCGAATAAATAAACACCACAATGTTTTCTTTTTAATTTTCCGTGAACTGCCGCTTTTCGAAGACGTCATAGTAAAGAAATGGGCTTAGTGTTATCAAAGTTAAGCGATCGTCTTTTTGTAAAAAGGCACGAATGAAATAAAAAGCAGAATGCATGTACTGTGACTCGTCTCCCCGGCCTCTGGCATAATTACCATTTGTTTGCATCGAGCTGAAATAAATCGAAATTTTTTTTTTGAAGTCTTGCAAATAGCTCTCTGACCTAAACTGACATTTACCGTATTTTTCGGACTGTAAGACGCACCGATAAAACGCACTTCAAATTTATAAGATGATTTGTAGAAAAATACATTTTATTGTTACTTTCGGATCAAAATTTTTATTTATTATTAACATAACTCGTAGTAGCAACATTCAGTTTATCTTTACTCTCGGTGCTATCACTCATCTCGTTAATGTCACTCTTCGTATTACTTTCATCTGAACTATTGTTGTCGCTCCCAAATTTAGAGACGATTTTATGAAAAACGACATACTGGCCATAGGACGCACCTGAAATTTGAATTCATTTTTCGGAAAACACAGTATATAAAAATACAAACGCCTAATAAAGAAAACTGATGTTATAATTGACAACCACTGGTAAGTGGAAGTGCTGTCTTACAAAATGAATCTAATCTGAAGTGAACAGTAGACGAAGGCAATTACATTTTTCCCAAAATATATTTCAAAGTAGAAACCCTTGTTACTATTTAAGCCATTATAAGTGTATTGCAATCATCTCGAAGATGAAATCCTCCTATCCAACAACTTCGGACCCGCACAACAAGTAAGCTCCTTGACAGAACCTTTATGTTTATGTTTGAAAACTTTCCTTTCTATTGATAGATGGGACATCAGCACCGACCTTTTAGAAATGGGAACGTGTCTGTTCTTGTCCGCCTTAATCTGGACTTTTTAAATCTTTACAAAGAGTCACTCATCTGACATGCAGTCAGTCCAAGTTAGCTTACTGCGGACTTTATCTCTCTCTTTTTTACTAACACGATTTTCTCTTTTCTTTCAAAACAGCGAATCAACGCAATGAATTTTCATTATATTATTTATTATAGAAAACAATTTTTAATATCTATTCACTATAACTTGAATTTTTTCGCGTCTAGACCTGGCCATTTGAGTGTTATGTTAGCTATAGGTAATAGTTTGGCCAATTCCGTTTGGGAATCGAATACCAGGCAACGCCAAAAACCGAAACCAAATTCATCGAGAGAAGAGAAGGAAGCATGGATACGTAGTAAATATGAGTTGAAAGAATTTTTACCACCGTCTGGCGGTCTTAGTAATGCTACACCAGGCCAGCAATTAATAGAAGCTGTGATAAGGTTTGAAATTTATTGAATAATATAAGCATTCATTACATTTTCTTAAAAATCTTCTTTCCTTCTTTTAGATCGGATATGAAATCAATCGTATTAGTACTAGCTAATGCCACGGCCGATGTCACTAACGCTAGCGTAAGTCCTCGGGATGTAAGAACTCCGTTATTACTGGCTTGTGCAATTGGAAACTTGGCCATAGCTCAATTGTTAATATGGGTAAGAAAACTGTTTTAAAACAAAGAAAGTAATATCCTCATGGCATTCCTAATCGACAGAACGGAGCCAATATAAAACATACTGATCATGAAGGACGCACTTGCTTGGCTTATGCTAAAGCTGCGCAATCATTGGCGACAGCAAAGTCATTGAAGGCCGCCGCAGTCGCCGCTGCCGCTGTAGCTGCGTCCAACGCTACATCTAACAATTCTAGCGCTAGTAATACATCATCCTCCTCATCATCTGTTTCGAATGCTTCATCCTCAGCTACCATTAGTAATACTACCACTAATAGCAGCTTGGGTGGCCCGCCACCAGTATCTGGAAGTTCTTCTTCAACTAATGGCGGCATACCCGCCCCACACTACAGCGTTGAAGAAACCACAGCTTTAGTAGAATTATTAACTGGCCTAGGTTGCCCAGATTCAGCTCCATTAACAGCCAGTGGCACTCTGCCACGACGTCGTGATACCTTAGGTACACCTTATGAGAAAACGGTGTCCGGAGTAATTTAAAGTTTAATATAGGAATAAAACAACATTTGACTCTGAGAGTGAAGTAAAGTTGTTTTACGCTTAGGTTTTTTTTCTTCACAAACTTAAAAAAGGGAAAATACGCTCATTAAGTGAACTTACATTTTTTAAAATTCTTAGATATAATTGTGTTTTTTAACTTCGTGTGTTTCATAAGAAATCAGGTTTAATTTGTAATTATATTTTAATATTCGTTCCTTTTTTCTAAGAAAGAAATTTAACGTTTATTTTTAATTATTTTGCTAAATATCGTGTATATTTTTCTTCATAAAAATATTTTTGTTGAGTTGTTTTTAGATTTTTCGTGTGCATTTTATATCAACGTTATGTGTCTATTTTATAAAAGAATTATTTATTTGTTTGTTGGTATTATATTTTCTTTTTAATAATTTTATTACACTTTTAAAAAATAATAATTATAGCCATAACATTGGATATATTAGAATTGCATATGTTTAAAAAAAAAAGTCTTATATACATATATTTCATCAGAGGAAAGTTTGTCTGTTTTTTCAAATTCTTTCTATTAAATTCAAGTTCACAATACCTTACATGCCTAAAGGGGTCTCGACTCAAATCTATTGATTAACTGCTAGAAATAGAATCGTCGCGCTATCTTACTATGAGATATATTCGAGTATACTTTGTTAGCTAAGGCGTGCCACTATCTTTAGCAGCAGCTTCCTTATGGCAACATAATTGAGTATAGTCACCCCTACATATTATGCACTAGATTTTCTTGCATAGCGTTCATAATGTTGTCATACATTTTCACAGAAATAAGCAAGTTCTCTATATCAAAAGATTCGGTGTATATCGAATGTAATCTATTTGTTTGTAATTAAAAACAAATTCGTTAGAACTATCTCTGGTCAGCTTTTACGCAATGATTTGATTTCATTTATTTTAGAAAAATTTTCTTTAATAATAATTTGATGCACATTTTAAATAAATATCTTAAAAAATTAATTGTTTTGTTATTATAAATATAATTTAATTTATTTATTATTACTTTTTAATAAATAAAATAATAATGAAAAACCAAAATGGAAACTAGCAGAAAAGTTGTAGACAATTTCTTAAGAATCCAAGAAAACTGAATAAAATTAAATGAAAATATATATAGAAAAAGAAAAATAATAATAAAATAATATTTAAAAATAAATATTCTCGTATATGTAGAAAAACCATTAACCAGAAAAAGGAACCAAAAACTATTAAAATTACATTACAAAAAAAAAAGAAAATGAGTAAAACTAATTCAAAAACGCAACTTTCTTTTATTATAGCATTTACTTAACACGTTCATAAGCATAATGATATAAATTCAGAAAGCATTATAAACATAAACAGGAAAAGTGAAAGAAACAAGTTATTAGAAGTGCATCAACAAATTTTTACATTTAGTGAAATGAATCACCACAGACCACAACGTAAAATTCTCCCGATCTATAAGTGAAACTGAACACAACCACTTTGAAAACCTGTCCAATCAACTATATTGTTAGCTTCCCTTCTTTGAAACCCATGCAATCATATTTAAAAAACAAAAAAAGAAACCGAGCAGATGGAATCTACTCTATCCTTACTCAAGACATTTTTATAACGAAAATTTCAAAATGTCTTAAAATGTCATCAAAAAGCTATTATAAAAAATATTAGACTTTTTACTGTGAATTTTCTTGTGAAATAACAAAAAAAAAAAATGCAACGATTAAGGGAAAAATATGTTCTTCGCTCTATCTAGTGTAATTTATTAATTTATTTTAATTTTATAAACAAATGTATAAAAAGAGATATCGCCGAGAATGAGATAAAGTAGAAAATAAAATCTAAACTTAGCAAAACCAAAATATAATTTAGATTTGAAAATAAAAAACCTTGAAAAGTAATAAATTATTAACAAAACATATAAAATCAAAAAAAAGAATGATCAAAAATATTATTGAGCGTAATAAACGAAAAGAAGAAGAAGGTAAAGGCTATAGACGGTTTAAGACTGGATTTCTAAAAATAAAATTCGTACTGCAAGCGAAATGCTTGCATATCAATCAAGTATAACAACTAAGTAGATTATATTCGGCAGTAGCCGGATCTTTGATACCGTCCTGCGATCTTATAAAATTGACAAAATGTAAAAAAAAATCAAGTCTCGATTTTTTCCATTCTTGGAGACATGCTACAGGATTATCCGTACAATATGAGTGGCAATTTTTGTCGCCGTATCTGGTATAATCTACGAGTGATAGGGAAAAGATCCGTTCATTTCTAATGTCAAAAACAAAGATTTCCTCTTTTTATCGCGCAGTGTAATTTTATCTTCTAACAGTTTTCGGTACCCGGCTGTCAAATTTCAAAACGGTGTTTTAATTTTTGCGACCGGGAAAACGTGTATCATATGCCTCTATATATACATCAGACGGACAGATGGACATGCCCAGATCGATCCAGAATTTCATATTGATGAAGAACATTTTTACTTTGTAGTGCGCCTAAAGTTTCCGTTTTCCTTCTGGATGCTGCAACGTTTTAATAAAGTAAATATACTCCCCCTGGATTTCCGTAGACGAGTGCAGCACTATGGACGAGATTAGCAACATGTTTCCACTTTTAAATTAATAACAAATAGCAGCCAATAGAAATGCGTCGCTTTCACATTCTCATTTGGCAGTATTTTTGCTTTTAGAAAGCGCCCCAGAGCATCTGTATATGGATTGTTGATAATTGTGGACGAGCTCTTGGTAAGACTGAAGTAATTTCCACTATTATGGCTAAGGGTTTTTAGGAAATTCTCAAGGTTTTAGACTCTAAACTAAAAACTTTGATTACAAGTTTACAAAAATGGTGATTTTTTGGTAACTGCAGACATTCCCATAACGGTCCCATAAAATATATGCATTCTTGATCAGCACTAAATTGTGAATCGATTTAAGTGCGTCTATCCACCTGTATAATGTCTGTGATAAGCACTTTATGGGCTGAATCGGTCAAAACACACGTCTACAGTACCAGAATTTCCGCATCCAGAAATTTCCAACGAGAATGTTTATATTGCCGGGATGTCATATCGGAATTAAGATCAACCTACATAAAACATTTATTTAGCAAGCACTTCCTTGAACTGGGCAAATCGGAGTGTTGGTAGCAAAGGTTGCTAATAATTTGGAAAAATTAATATGTTTGTATTGCGAGAAAAAGTTTAAAGATCGGGCCACTCTCAAAGAACATATGCGCAAAAAAGGTCATAAACGTATTAATCCTAACAACAGATGATAATGATTTTTAGGCATTCACTCTTCCAGATGGCGGCCGCTACTACTCACAATTCCCATAAGCCCTTGCAAAAAGTTAATTTCCCATTCCGAAAAACTTAATCACACCTTGTCGACGTTTTGAACCCATAATGCCAAAGTGCGTTGTGGGGACGTCCTTTCACTACTTCAAACGTTTCTATTTACACAATTCACCGATGGACTTTCATCGGAAAGAGATATGTAAGTTGATAATGTTACAGTATTGAAAATTCTAATTTTCATAAATTTTCTTTATCAATTTAGAGCTACATGTGTTTATTTAGCTTGTAAACTGGAGGAATTTAATGTCTCAATAGGTCGTCAATAATATCAAAGGAGATCGCAATAAGGCTATGATATAATATTATCTAGTGAATCTATATTAGAATTAGAATTGGAATATATTTAATATTTTATCAAATTGAAAATTGCGTCCATTTCTATAAAAAAGCATACTTGAGCGGGCAACGATTAAAATGACCAATTGCTACTAAAAGCCTATGATGAAGGCCATCCGCAATTTTGTTATGACTCCGAGCAGGAATGATAAAGTCGCAAGGTATTAGACGTTGGTAAAAAGCAAGTTGGCCATTTGTGCCAGGTTCGCCCCAAACAATAGGGCCGGTTTTGTAATTAACCACCTTGCCATCACTTTTAGTAATAAACTTCCCATTGCTTTCCATGCTTCCAATGAATTTTAAAAACAGACTCATAAGAGAAACGATTCCGTTTGTCAAATTTTAAAAACAGGATTGTAAGAGAAACGATTCAGTTTGTCAGTTGTATAAGTGCTACAGAGGTAAAGAACAATTGGAATTAGGAACTATTTCCACCTTTTCCAACTTTTGCTAGTCAGTTTTGCGGAAATTTCGCGTTATCATCATCAAATTTTGGAAATGTATGAGATACAATTCCGATTTTAAAACAGGATTGCAAGAGAAACGATTCCGCTTGTCAAATTTTAAAAACAGACACATAAGAGAAGCGATTGAGCTTGTCTAATTTTAAAAACAGACTCATAAGAGAAACGATTCAGCTTGTCAAATTTTAAAAACAGACTCATAAGAGAAACGATTCCGCTTGTCGAAGCAGGAGCATGCCTGTTACCAACGGTTGGGAGTTAGGTATTATCCGGAACGGTGTCCGTAATAATGCGGTTCGCACCATTACCCTATAGGTTCTCGGTCAGCAAGGATACCCTAGCTTTGTAGCTAACCGATTGTTAGCGGTTAGGTATTGTCCGTCCGGGACGGGATCTTTAAAATAACAGCGTGCTCTTGCATCATTATTTTATAGACTCTCGGTGCAACAGGAATCCATTAGGTTTATTGAAATCGATTCCTGTTTCATTGACAGTTGTGTAGGCACAGATATTATTCTTGCAGCTCTAATAATTTCTGGGTCTGCTCGTTGAGGTACTTTATTTTAATCAAGTCATTCCCTAGTTGTTTTGCTTTTAGAATACTTTGGCGAACGATGCGTACTACGCATGCAGGATGCGTATAAAGTTCT
>CCAG010001070.1:0-10618 GCA_001077435.1 Glossina morsitans morsitans | reverse complement strand
GTATGCTTCTATTGTGTGGTCTCCCCCATATAGGTGCTATGTAGACTCAATTGAATCTATTCAAAAGCAATTGCTGTTGTTTGCTCTTAGGAATTTGGGTTGGAATCCGTCTGCTTCTCTTCCCCCCTATGAAAATAGGTTGCTTCTTTTGTTCTTACCGTCTCTTGAAAAATGTAGATTTCTTCTTGGCGTTTGCTTCGCAATCAAATTAATAAACGGCGCTATTGACTCGCCGTCATTACTTGGAGAAATAAGTTTCAATGTTCCTAACCGCTTCTCTAGGCATTTTACCTTGGTTAAAGTTAGTCATTGTAAATATAATTACGAGCTGTTTAGCCCGCTCAGAGTTGTTTGCAAGAACCTAAATAACGTCTATCACCTTTTTTCATTATCGGACACTTTAAAGTCCATTAAAGCAACATTGTTTAATACACGAGATTTGCCAATGTCGTACTTAAACTAGCTCTTAATCCTAAAAAGTCACTACGATTCGAAAATTAATTGTTGTTAACTATTATCGGTTGCCAAGCTTTATGCATGTTTGCGATGGCTTAGGGGTTCATTTGCAACTAGGTTCTGTACCGGTTGTGGGTGTGGCTCTGTGCTAATTGTGTACATGCTTTTTTTGTTTTTCTTTTTTTTTCTCTTTTTTCCTTTTATTTGTTTTATTGTACTTATACTAAGTTTTTTTAATAATAATTAGTTTAAGATTTACTTTAAGAGTCATTTGTTTTAGTTGAGTTTCTGTATAAGTGGAATAAATAAATAAGTAAATAAATAAAACGCGATAAGAACGCCTGGGTAATCTGCTGAGTCTACCCCAACATATTAAATCGTGTAAGAATGTTCCTAACCAAAAATATTTATCCTCACAAACTAATGTAATAATAATAACTAAGAATCCGGAAAAATAATATTTTCAATAATACGTATATGCAATAATAATGATGCAATAATATAATAATTAAAAGGACCGTAAAAGAATTCTTTACTAAACCCCCGCTACTAAAATCTGCACAAGTTACATACGTTTACTAATGCAATAATATAATAATATAACACAATATAATAGATAATAATATTAATAATATAATATATAATATATAATAATATAATATAATAATATCATAATAACAACACTGAATTGAATACGCGTTCATACATTACGTATATAAAACATGTTTTACGAAATACTTTTTCGTGCAATTTGTGCAATTTAATAAAGTAAATAACATAAAAGCTAACAAGTTGATTCGATGATTGCGGCAGCATCCTGTTTCGTTGGAAAACTCGTCTAGATCCTTCTGGCGATGTTCTTTTCGGGCATAGGTTTTTGCATACAATCGAAGAAGACTTTGTATGCTTCAGTGAACACGTGATGCACCGTTTCTGTTAGGTAGTGCGGGTTCAGATATCAGCTTACTTTATCTACTTAAGACTGGTCTAACTACCTGCGAGGGGCGACCTACTTCTTCTAATTCTTTTTCTAATTCTTTTACATGTACTACTTTTGCTAATTTTTCAATTAAATTAATTCTTCTCGTGTCCTTCTGCTGATTTGGCCGATTTTCAGTACCAACCTGCATGCAAGAATAATTATATAATGATACAATTAGATCGATGAACTTGGAAAGAAACATGAAAATTATAATAAGCCTAATTATATTAAAATAATTAATTTAGATATAAGACTAAGGTATAAATAAAATTGCGATTTTTTTTATTACATTTATGTATTTTCATTATTTTATTATTTTACATTTTTTTACAATACGGCTTTATATTGTACTTATATTAAACGGTACTTACATACTAAATGGTACTTACATATTATCACGATGGTGTGGTGTCTTTTGGAGTTTGGTTTGCTCGTAGTTTTTTATTTAATTATTTTTTTCACGGCACTTAACAATTGATTTATATAGACATATACATCTATTTAGTTATTTATTTAACTAATTAATTAAATTCCCCTACAGACCAAGTCATTTGCTAAATGTAAGCTACAAAATAACTTAAACTCTAATATAAAGAAGAAACACATCTAAAAATAAACATAAGATCAATTTATAATTTACAACAAAATTCATCTAAGCCCTATATCATACATACTGGACTATATATTGATGAATGAATATTAGCCTATTTATACATTATTAATAGTAACAAATGGGAAGAAATCAAATATAAAGGAGTATTTTGATTCAATTTGCCTATATTTATACAAGACTCAAAGATGTTTAGCAGTTTGATACGTAATATAACGCTTTTCACATAATGATCGTTGAACATTTTACACATTATCCGAAACGGATTAAACAAGCAAGAGTACAAAACGTCTTGAGATCCAACTAGGGATGTCAATATCAATAAGTTCTACTAAAGCCGGTGAATAAACATCACCTTTAATTAGCTTAAAGAGGAATTTTACACCCAACAGATCACGCCTTTTTTCAAGAGTAGGCAAACCACTGAGTTTTAATGTGTTATTATACTGTGGAAGAGATAGGGCAAGATCCCATCCCAAACCTCGCAAGGCAAACATCAAAATGTCCGGTCGAACAGGCTTCAAGAGATCAATACGGCATCAATAACTAGGAAGCCAAACTATCGACGAATATTCAAGCGTTGGTCTAAGTAAAGAAGCATACAAGCATTTCGTAACGCGTGGGTTTTAAAAACTTTAGACCATATTTTTATAAACCGTAAAATGGATCTAGCTTTAATAATTGACACTTCAGTATGAATATTAAACTTGAGTTTTGAATTAAAAACAACTCCTAAGAAAGAAATGCTTCTTTTCAATGTAGAAAATAGAGCTCCTTTCGATTAGACCCCTTCCGCTTCCAAAGAGAAAAACCTGTTGCCAGGTTATAGATAGTAAGCTGTAAACCTTTCTTTGCCATTGACTCTCAAGCAAGAGGGTCATAATACAACAGTCAATGTTTATAGGGAACAACACGAAGGGGTGAAGGTTTCGGCACATCTATGGGTGAACCAATGATCCCATAGTTTCGCTCGGAGAGAGAGTGACAAGGGTTTTACGTAGGTTCCTACCTATGTGGCTTAACCCTACGGTGCCGATGACACACGGGCTAATTTAGCGTAACCCACGCTCCCCAGTGAGTTGGACAATCCCTACAAGCTAGGGGCCCAAACTACAATGGAGTCCAGATTATTTATTGCGTCGCTCGCACAATTTAACGTCGTCTGCAAACATTCAAACACGGGAATGTTGAATGCACTCCGGAAGGTCATTTACGTATAAACTAAATAAAAGCGAGCCAAGATAACTGCCCTGAGGAACACCGGAAATGACTTCAATTACTCTGGATTGGCAAGAATTGAGCACCATTCGTTGTATCCGACCAGCGAGATAGCGATTGAACCAAGTAATCATACTGTTCGAAAAATCAAGGCAACCTAATTTAGAGACTAATAACCTATGATCAACTCTGTCGAAAGCTTTGGAAAAGCCCGTGAAAATAACATCATGTTGTTTATGCTCGGAAAATGCCTTGTAGTTTGTATTACAAAACCCCAAAAGGTCAATAGCCGTTGATCTTGCCTTTAAAAAAACCGTGCGTGCCAAAGTCGTTCCTCGTTTTGGCCTCACAGGTTCATCGTCTCTAAGGGGGAGTGCTAGACTAAGTTAGAAGAAGAATTAGGATTAAGTGAGGGACTAGACGGACGACGGGAGACAGGGAGTCCCAGTCAGAAATAGATGTTTCTAGTTGGGCTACGGTAAGATTGCCTTTTGGCAAACGGAAGCCGTAAAAGAGCTAGCTCCAAATAGTACGTGTCGAGGGACAGACTTGTCCGTTCGAGTAAGGGAGTCAGAATGAGGGGAGAGCCGAAAACAACAGAGTTACTTAAGAATTAAGTTTAGGCGATAAGTGAGTTAAGTTAAGGCTGCGAATGAGTTAAGTTTAGGTAGTAGAAGAGGACGCTTTGAGCTGGAAAAGCGACAGACACAGATGTACGTGAAATTGAAAACGGAACATTAACTTTACTCTGAAACCACTTGATCAGCGACAACGAAAATGGTTGGTGCAATCAGTCCACAAAACTAGGAGTTTTTACAAATCGTGCTTGTTTAAACTTTAAAATATAAAGCTTGGCGCTTAAAATAGAAATCGAAATGAGAATTAAAACATAAGAAACAACGTAATATTAATTAATGAACAAACATTATTGAAAATAAACGATCACTTGTTTTGAAGTTCATTCTCGATCACGTAACTATTGCAATTGACAGTTTGTATCTTGAATTTAAAAAGAAAAAACCAGTTTCCTTTACTTGTAAAAACCTCGTAAAATCAATAAAAAATAAAACATCAAAGGAAAATTTCTTGTGAGTCGGAGCCTGCTCCCGCTGAGCTTACTCCAGCACCAGGGAATGGGCTAAGGCCCCCGCAATATGTATATATTGCGGCCTACGGCAACGGCGGTTGAGTTGATGAATTTGATAAAATGGATCCCCGCTACCAGGTAGCCATTCACAAGGCTATGGAACAGCAGACTATTTTTTAGCTAAAGCGGGGGTGAGAGCAACACTAAATGCGTGTACTTCTATACTGGCAACCGCTAACACCATTAATGGACGTTGTGGTGGGTCCAAAAGCTTACAACAAAACGTACAACTTTCAATCCCCAGTATGTCACGCGTCAATTTTTTTTTTTCGTACTTGTAGATGAGTACAATGAAGTGGTGGATTATGCTACAACTAGTAAAATAGTTGACTTACATTCTATCATAGAAGATGCTATGAAAAGGGTTTATTCGTATGAAGAAGCTTTGCTATGTAACCTGTTATAAGCCCAGAAGGATCTAAGATTTTAGTGAAAAATTGCAGGCATTTAAGACAGCGCGGGCGAATGACCAAAAATTTACAGAATGTAAACAGAAAAAAAAGGAGAGCGGTTTTACCAATTGTTATGATGAGGAATATTAATGATAATGTTAAGCATAAATAAAAAGTATTTTTGATAAACAGTTACATGAAGAACCTTTGTTTTATTGAGTATTATAAGTAACATAAGTCGTACATATTGTGCATATCTATAATTCATATGCTATTATTTATATTACTTAAATTTTCTCTTATTTCGTTCATGAAACATGTCGAAGTTAACCATTTTTAACCAGGTCTTCGCCGTCCTTATAATCCGTCCAACTATAGAAACGAAAAAGATTAAATTAAATAATTTTTCAGCCGGCATACCAAGATTTCAATCAGTTAGTTTAATTTTTCGAAGCATGCTAACGTTGTCGGGAAGATTTGAAAAAAACACGGTCGCCATTTCCATAGGCGCTGAGTGAGTGTTGGTCTCCGTAGTCTAAGGGATTGGCAGCGGCTCGCACGATTGAATTCATTTCGCAGCCGAGTTGCGTGCACTTCTGTTAAAGTGCGAGAAACCGAGATTACACTTCTGTTAAGTGAGACATCGAGATTGTTAGTGTTAAGAAAAGAACAAACATAAAGATAAAGTATAAAACAATCAGAAATTTGTAGACAATTATTACAAACACAGGAGTAGATTTCGTTCTGATTATTAACATAGCCGTGTATTAATCTAGTGTAACAATAGAATATTTTTTAATAGTAATTCTTTGTTTTGAAAATTTTCCGAGAATCGTCTCATTCCTTTATAAGTTTTACAAAAGTGAGAATAAGCTAAATTTATTCATCTGTTTATTCAATCTGTATGCAATTTATTTATTAATAGGAGCAGATTACGATGTGAGTACTTTCCACGAAAGAAATAACTAACAAATTGATTTGAATTGATTTTGAATATTTGCGAAAAGTAAGTAAGACTCTTACTTAAGAACTCATAATAATGATAACAGCTCACGATGAAGTATATAATATTTATATAATTTAATTGTTTGCTTAATATATATACATATATATATATATATATAACGACGAGATTATTTCCTTTTGTAAATTTGTAAAATCAATGCAAGTGTTATTTGTTACACAGCCTGGATATTTTTGCAGATTTTGCAAGCAATTACTTCACTTTTAGTTTTATTTCTTTTATGGTTTGTCACATGTACAAAAAGATTAATTTAAATCAGAAATTTCCGAAAGTAATTTCCGAAAGGACTAAGTAAAGAATCACTATGCCATCACTAGGAGAATGCTTACCACAGACAGATTGGAATTATATATAACAATGAACTAAGATGTCACAAGTTGGTGAAGAATTTCTGTGAAGAACTAAGGGGTAAAAAGGTAGATTGAAAGGCAAGCAAAAAGAATGGCAGAAAATAAACAAATAGATAGACAAAGTAAACAGACAATTTTTTTTTGCGAGCAAACTTGGAACAGTACAATAGAAGATTTTCACATCATAAGGCTATTCTTTCTTCTGGTTTTTTTTTTTTTCTAAACTAAATTAATCATAATTGCTTCTCTGAAGTTTGCGACAAAAACAGCGGTAAAATTTTATTAACGTTCTTTCTATCAAACATCAAGCATGGTTTAAAGTGAAATAAGTAAATATTTTCTGCAAACATATTAGGTAAAAGTTGAACCCAAACTTACTGTAAGTAGTTTATTTTCCAAGTGCCTTATAAGTCTTGTTAAAATAAACCAGTTTGAGTTGAATCTATTAATACTCGGCTTGCATATGGACAATGTTTATCATATATAATTGCAAGATAATGTGGAGATGCAATTACTGTTAAATATCGTGCACACACATCTCAAGTAATATTTTATGCCATCTATAGCGAAAAGACCCATACACCGATTGTGAAATCTTTTACATCAGCCAGTCGTTGGTGTTTTCTTTTTACAGCAAAGTGCTATAGTGATATACGGTGATCAAGAAACGTTAACAGCATTGCATGGACAGAATTTACACCTTTGTATTACCACATGTTTCATCATATGTTTGAGTATCTATTTTGAAAAAGATAGGCAGAGAATAAACAAATAGATAGACAAAAGAAACAGACAAATTTGTTTTAATATATTATATTTTTTATATATTATTGTTGGAACTTGATCTGGGAGTATCTATTGGTCATTTGCGGCGTTAAATGTGGGCAGAAACTAAGCCTTGAATTTTTCAAGCAATTTGTTCTCTATAAGTCTAAATCTAAATCTATAAATCTACAAGTCGTTTGCTTTAAAGGAACCTTTAGAGGTTGATTATAGTTCTAAAGTGTTCCTTTTAAAGCAGAACTGTTTTGTCGGGGTTGATGAAAGCTCTACGAAACAGTTCATCGTGCGAAAAGTGAAAAAAAAGAAAAATCAGGCACAATCCCCACAATAGAAGTCTCATTGACCACCATGTAGTATATAAGGACCATTTAGAACATAGAACAGAACATATTTAAACAATGTAAAAAATGTAAATTAACAATAATAAATAAATTTGAATTAAAAAAAAACAGTTTTACCCTGCTTCATTTATAGACACAGAGCATAAGGACTATACGAAGAGTTTTTTGGTGTTTTGTGCAAAGAACTCGTTTATAATTGCGTTTTTTATTTTTTCTTTTCAGGTTATTTATATTATATTTTTTACGTTTTACCTCGAGTTGCGGGGTATTGACGGACGTAGGCCTTGCGTGTTACAATCCTAGAGATTAGCTGATATACTGACGGCGATAACTAGCCAATTAGTGACAGAGCAGGTAGTTTTGAGAATATTACGAACTATTAGACGTGGTTTAAGGAGGACGGGTAGGAGCGATATCAGTCGCTCGACATTGCTAGATTATATATGGTACGCGAGAGAATTGGGGTTGGCGCGGAGGATTTCAAAAATGACGGGCCAATTGAAGGATTACACGAATAGGCGGATTGAGACTGTTGACGAGGACTTCTTAGGTTTTGACAACACTGACGAACATTTTCTGCCAGGATTAGAGGAATTGTGTGTTATTGACGATGACTTCTTAGGTTTTGACGACATTGACAAAATAGACGAACATTTTTTGCCAGGATTGGATAATGGACACCACGGGGGAAACAGAACGGGACGATAGCGCAAGACATACAACGCCATCTAGCCCCGTATTTATGTTAGAAAATATGTTAAAAAGTATGTATGTTATAAGTGAAGCTTCAACATCAAAGGAGGCGGCGCTGGTACGGCAGATCGAGCAGCTTAAAGCCGAAAATGCTGCATTGCAAGCAAATCAAGGCCAGGAAGTGAAAGCAGCAACTCAAAGCGGAGTACCAGAAACTGAACCACTCAAAGAAGTCGGGGGAAAATTGACTCCTATCGATAAACTAGTGCAGTTACACTTTGATGAAGTGTGTACTAACCGGATGACTGTCTACAATCGCGCTTAAGACAGGATGCTCGGATGCGGATCAACGCCAAACGCTAAAAAGACGGTGGAGTACAAGACAGTTCTCGTCTTCGCCGTACGAAGCCTGTTGACGGCTTTTAACATGCTGCTCCACGCTACCCCATCATTCATAAAGGTGGTACAGATCTACTAGATGCCAATCTCAAACTAGCGAACGAAATTGGCTTAGACGTGAAGACGTCTGCGACAGAATGTCATCAAACAAGGACGCAAAAAAAAGGTTTATAAATAGAGTGTATAAATGGAAACGAACAGAGGGCAGCAGTAGTCGTATATTATTATATAATATATTACTAATTTATACTTATTATATTTATGTTTATTATATAATGTATTACTAATGTACGACTACATTCGAATATTAGACGGATTGAGAGCTAAAACAAGGGCAAATCAGTTTTTGGAGTTCTCCATGCTAACGAAACTATCGCATTGTTCGGCTCCGCACGAACGACACCCTGGTGTATGACCGAATTTGTGCAGTTTTGCACCAATGTAACTCCAGCGGCGCCCCAAGCGGCAATTAACTCAAACATCTTCGTGAATAATGCCGACGATGCCAGGCGCATCTGCAAATTTTACTCAATCCTCGTGCAGTTCACAAACGTCTTTTATCGGAACTTCATATCGGCCACAAATTAGAAGAAGCTCGCAGGCGAACTGCAAGCTGTCAACGATTATTTGAACGAAACTTTTGCGGCGGACGTCCTAACGGCTGACACCTGGATGACCACCCATAATTTCATCCGCGTGATGAACGACCTGGTGGACGTTTACCCTGGCACAACTATGGCCTCATACAGGGTAAGCCAGGACCTTTTTGAATTCTTCTTCACTAAGATGGCGGTCAGCAAAAGAACAAGAACCAAGGAGGAAATCTTAAAACTGACCAACCGTTTAAGGAGCATGCATTCTCCACATATAAAAGCGGATTCACAACGGACGACGATTATCTGCTAATGAAAAAGATGAGTTATGAAACTGAACTGGAGACCGAAGAAGAGTTTAAGCCATTCGACCTCGATGGGAAGGTATTCGGGGATCTGCTAGCTTCGGGGACAGGCTAGCTCAGCAACAACGAAGAGAGCTACCTGCGGCTGCTCACAGGATACGGGATCACGCGCTACATTCGTGAGCAGCTGATTGCGACCATTGCCTACGTGTCCTGACCAAAGAGGAAGATGATTTTTGTTAGTAGGTGAGCGGTCAAAAAGTATCAAAGAATGCAATAAATAACTTGACCCTCACCACCAAATACCTGGAGCCGGCGTTCCTGAAACAACAGGTCAACGGGGCGTTCCACTATGCGTACGACGTATTCTACGCAGCACTGAACCAACACACGGTGGAGCAGGGCATAGGCAAGCGTGTGCAGGCAACTGCGGTGGCCCGGCTTTTCTTCATCCGGGAAGCAGGATCCTGCAGCAGCGGCAGTATCCACAGGATCAATCTACTTGGATACTTTCTATTTACGCTGCTGACGGGGAAAAACTGGGGGGAGCCAGTTGATCGAAACGTTTCTTCATTCTAAGGTAAATATATTATTCTATATTTCAATATATAACATTTACTCATTTATTTTTATTCCATTTTAGTTTACAAAAGATGCAGGACACCGCTCACCATATAAACAAGAAACAATTTTGTATTAAATACACAAAAATAAAGGTATATATAACAAAAAATATTTTTGTTTTGTTTTTCGTTTGCTTTTATGGCATTTTAGATTGAAAAAAAAGCACACACCTGTCGCTTCAGCGTAATGCGATACTTCCATAGGCCATCTTTAGATATAAAAATTGGTAATTACATTAATTTACCTTTGCAGATATCGACACACCTGCAGCGATCCTTATGTATTTATTTATATTTTTTATGTATTTATTTAGTATTTATGTATGTTATGTATAAACAGGGCTTTTACTTATTTATTATTATTATTGTAAATATTATTAGAGTTTTAAATGAAGTTTATAATGGTGTAGGCCTACAGGAGAGCCAGCCATTCAAAACAATTGGCAACGCACCTATCGCGGTACCCACAGGCAGCCTGAGCTACTTTTGTAGCGGGGCTTTATTTATTTATTTATTTTTTTCTTTTATTTTAAAAAAATTTTAAAATACTTTTTTTTTTATTTTTATTATTATTTTCGTGCAATGTAATGAGCAATGAGACTCTTCCCGCTACCTGCTTATTTCTTTCTTTGTTTCTCCTTATTTCTTTCCTTCTCTCTTCCTTTCCTTCGTTCATTTCCCCTTTTTTCTTTGTTTATATTA